>BHFT01039511.1:0-17714 GCA_004320025.1 Laticauda laticaudata | reverse complement strand
GATGAAGCGGATGCACAGTGGAAGCCTAGCGGATGCAGCAGCGGAAGCCTAACGGATGCCTCCTGGCGTTTAATATGCGGCATGCGGGGGGGAATGCATTGCCAAGGCGCGGATATAAAGGGGAACGCAGCTCGCACGTGGCCAGCATTCAAGAGGAAAGACCTTGCTGCAGGATACATCGAGTCCTTGCCTGCCCGCTGCCTGCATGCCTGCCTGCAAGGCCTTGCTGCCAACCGTTCCTGCCAGCCTGCCATCCAAGCCTCCTGGCCAGGCCTCCCTGCCAGCCTTGCTCTCTGCCTGCCTGCCATCCTTGCATGCCAGCCTGCCTTGCAGCCTCCTGCCAGCCAGTCGTGCCTGCCACCCTTGGTGCCTGCCTGCCCTGCCTGCCTTTCTGCCAGGCTTCCTGCCAGGCTTTCCTGCAGGCTTCCTGCCAGGCTTCCTGCAGCCTTTGGTGGCTGCTTGCCTGTCAGCCTTGGTGCTGCCAACCTCACTGCCAGCCTTCTGCCACCAGCACCCCACAATCCATGGGAAGAAGCGAAAAGTCTCAGCAATCCTGCCGCTATCCCTGGCAAGAAGGGACAGGCCACCGCTCGCCGCCGCCCTGGTCCCTGACTCTGCTTTCTGTGGGGCCTTTTGCTGCATCTGGCTTGCCTCTTTTTCTCTCTGGTGCTTATGCTTTCCTGACTGAAGCTGCCCTGGCGGTGGTGCTTCTGCTGCTGGCGGCTTGCTGAAGCTGCTCCCTGGTCCCTGCTGGTCCTGCTGGTTTGGCGGGTTCTGCTGGTCCTTGCTCAGTTGCTTCCTGGGACTTGCTTGATACGTGCTCCGTACTTGCTCGTTGGCTCCCTGGTCTTGTTCGTACTGCTCGTCCTGCCTCGTGCTCCTGGTCTGCGCTGCTGCTGCTGCTCGGTGCTGCTGGGGGGCTCCTGGGGCTTACTCTGTTGCTAGCTGTGGACCTGGTCCTGGCTGATCGCTGCTCATCGGTCACTGTTGCTGCTGCTGTGATGATGCAGTGAATGATCCTGCTTGCTGCTGCTGATGATGATGATGATGATAGATGGATTATGGATCCCTGGCTGGTGATGGTGATGATGATGATGAGATGATGATGATGATCCTGCTGCTGCTTGGTGGCCTGGTGGGTGGGTAGGCTGGAGGAGCGCCTTAGCGCCCTAACCACTGGATGCCCCTCGTGATGAGGGCGCCATCTGGTCCTGCCAAAGGGAGGAGAGCTGTATATGTTGGGGATTGACATAGCGGTAGAAAAATGAGTCGCTGTATTTGGTGCTGAACACTGTCAACCTAGGCGATACGTAATGATATCCGAAGAACGTCTGATGCGTCAGGAGGGTTGGGATAAACAAGAGGCAAGACGTCGGAGAGGTGGTGATAACCAGCTTGGAGGTAGGTGACGTGGAAAGGAGGAAGTAGAAATAGCCATAACTGTGGGGGAAGGGGCCAGGCGCGCTGGTACACGGGAGGAGCGAGTTCAGGTGGGAGTGGAGTTAAGACGTATGAGTACGCGGACCGACCCTGTAGAGAGGGAGAAACGAGAGGCTAGGCGATTCGCGTGTGAGAGAGAGGGACTACGGGGTGAGGAGAGTTAGAGGCTATGTCGAGACAGAGAATATGCGCCAGTCTGGCGGGACACTAGATCAGGGCAGCCGGAGCTGAGTGGGACTGAACACACTCACGCCGCACACCCTGGTACGGGAAGCCTGCACCTTGACGATATATCATATAATGCTGGCCAGGCCAAGTGTACAGCTGATGAGACAGAGAGAACCTACGTCATGGCCAGGTGCAGCTTCCTGGATAAGTGATGCATTAGGCAACGCACCACCGTCATGTGGGAGCACCAGGAGCCCTCTGTCTACGCCTCTCTCTCGGCAGCCCTGCTGAGAACCCAGTACTGGGTCTTTCAGGCCGAGAGTCCAGTCCGCCTGTCTCCAGGCAGGTTTTCTTTTATTTTTTTGTTATGTATAGAAATCTTTATTAATTTTTCCACAAGACACACCATGAACATACAAAACATTAAAAACATCTGCGTCTCATATATACTGATCCGTTGTGTCGCGTTGGTTCATTCAGTTTTGTGCAATTTCATTTTGTAGTCTCAGTTACAGTTAATATTGGGCATAACAATTCATATTATCAATCCATATCCTAACTATTCACTAAAAAAAAGAAAAAATTGTTTTGACTATTATTTTAATCATTCATGCTTATGAGATATCAATACTTAACAGTTTATTCTATAACAAATCATATAATCATAACAAATCAATCCTAAAACCCTTTATAGTATAGTATTGAATGTTAATTATCGTATTTATTCATCTAGCATTGAATAAAGAAGATCCAAAAATTTTATAAAATTGTTTACTCTTGCTCTCCTTAATATTCAAATGTTCATCTACTCATGCTCAAGCACATTCCAATATTTTCTTAATAATTTTCTTCCTGTAATGGTATTCTTACTCATTCTTCCAATTTTTAGCAAATACAATCCTAGCCGGCTGTTAATACATTACAATCAAATATTTCAAGTCTTTATTATAATGTATCAGGTAAAATTCCCATAAAAAAATCTCTGGTTTCAAGTCTATGTGTTTGCCTTTGTCATTTTTCCAACCACATGTGTATATTTAGTCCAATATTTTCTGGCATCCTGCCACAGTCCACCACATATGATAGTAGAGCCAGGTATCTGATGACATTTCCAACATTTTTTCAGGATTTGTTTCTTGAACATTCTTGCTATTCTTGTCGGGGGGAAGTGCCACCGGTAAAACATCTATACAAGTTTTCCTTTATAATGCTAGTTGACATTGTCATTTTATAATTTTGAGACCACAATTTTTCCAATTTTCTCTAAATCAATCCCATATCCAAAATTTCTTCCCCAGCAAATCATAGTTTTCTTTTTAACTTGTTTCTCTCCTAACTTAATTCCCAATAAATAAACCATAATAATTTTTTTAATCACCTTCTGCATCAGTACCTCCATCAATATGTTATCCAAATCAGTCTGGTTATTGATAGCATACAGAATCCGCTGTGTGCATTTTATCGAAGATATTCTCATACCATTAAATCTTCGGTGAGTAGAGAAGTTGATGCGCCAAGTATCGAGAGCGGAAGACACGAATTGCATCCACTTACTAGATGTTAGTGTTCCGTCTGGTAGAAGCACCAGCTCAAGACTCACTCTTGGAGATATGCGATGTTAAAGTCCGACCCCTTGATCTATGCCAACCAATACCACTATATAACGTCCTCTATGTATTATGAGATCAAGTAGGATACGGAAATGCTTCAATAGTCGATAAGCCGCAATATTTAGGAATAATGTCTCATGATATCGGGCCGCAAAGTTGAGTGTTTCTTTCTATCTCTGGCTCGACCCAATTGAGCTCACACCTCACAAGAAGTACGTGTCCCACGTAATTATATATCGGTCTTTCTGGAACATAGAGTAAACCCCTGTGTTTTAGTTCCTATCGTACCGAAGTAAAAGAATGCAATGCGTAGCGCCGCGCCAACCAGAAAGAATCAGCTCTCGTAGTCTATGTTCCAAGCGAATGTCTGAGCTTTCATTTCTTAATATGTTATCCCAATTATCTTATGACGCCAGCTATAGAACGACTCTCGCACGCTCTGACTGAAGTGAGAGCGTAATCCGCCGTAGCTAAGGATCAGGCCCAAAACCATCCACTTCTCTAATTCTAGCATCTTGCAAAAAGCTTTAACAATTTATTGCTCGCCTCTTTAACCTTGCCATATAAAAACTGTCAACATGATTTTATCTCTCCACACTCTCAAAAATAGTCTTTCCAAGTCTAATTGTGTAGTGTTTGAAAAGTAGAAATAAAAAGTTCTGGTAAAATATTTATCATCTTAATTGTTGAGAATTTCTCGGCCCTATTAATGACAATTGCAAGTTCCGCATTTCTTCCAGTCTGTAATTATTTGTTGTTTTGAAGTTTAGTATAATTATTCTCTTTTTAAATGTCTACAAGTTTTATGCTGGTCAAAATATATCCGCCAGATACTTAGCCTTAATTTGTAACTTAGATTTTCAAAAGTCTGTAGTTTCGTGTCTCTTGTCTCAGTAACAGATTTTTTTGTTAAATCTTTGTTTATCTTTATTTATTTTCAAGCCAGCCCAATCTGCACCAATATGTTCTCTAATCTTTTCAATAAACTTTGGAGCGGTTTCTAAACGGGTCTTCCAGAATAAAAGCTAAGTTCGTCAGCAAAAGTCTTGTAGGTTGAATTTTCTTTTTTAATTTTTCTCCGAAATTCCTTTATATCTATTTCGGTCATCCGCTAACTCACTTCTCTATTCACACTTCCAAAGTCATTACAAATAACAAAGGAGATAGAGGAACACCCTTGTCGTTGTGCGCGCTTTTCTTATATTAATAAGATCTGTAAATTTCTCCCTCCATCATTACCCTTTTTGCTGTCTGTTTATTATATATGGCTTCTATTGCTTGAATAAATTTTCTGGCGAAACCCATCTGTTTCCAAAATACGTAAATAACATAAATGCTCCAGTTCACATTGTCAAAAGCCTTTTGAGCATCTAGGAATATCAAAAGCCATTTGCTTCTCAGGATGAGCCTCATAATATTCCAAAAGTTATCCAAGATTTAAACTCTTCATATTGTCTCTAAATTTGTCTCTTTGGCAGCAAAATCCATTTTGATCTGGGTGAATAAAATTATTTAAAAAATATTTTTTTCAAGTCTTTTCCTGCCTAAATTGAAGCAAGGATTTTAATAATGCTGCATTCAATGAGGCGATATAGATAATGCTGAATAATTCCTTAATTTTGCACAGCGGGTCGGCCTAACTTCTTTTGGAATAAAGTGTAATATAAGCCTCTGACCATGTTTTGGCGTATCATCTCTTATAACATTAACTTTCATTCATGAACTTCTAACAATGGGATGATCAATGAAATGTCTTGAAATTTTATATAGAATTCTGCCAGCGGAAGCCCAATCGCTGGAAAGGGTGGCTTTCACCATGTGTGTTTGTCTCACCTATAAAAGGCGCTGTCGAATAATAATGAGAATCGATTGTGTTATGACATACTATAAATCGTTGTACTGGGTGAACGACAGAATAATTAACTTTCTAACATTTCTTGCCATCTCTTTTAGAGTAAAGACTTCACACCGCATTACTGTAAAATACTGTTTAATTTTTCCTCATCAAATATTCTTTCGTTTTATATAATTTGCCCATAGAAATCTCGAATAATTTTCTTTTTTCTCCCTTATTACCAATACAAACTTGGCCTTGATCATCTATTTGTTTCAAGTATTTTTCTTGATTCCTTCTCCTTTCTCAGTTTAATATGCTAGCTCATCTACCTGGTTTATTTGATGCTTCAAATAATTTGTTTAAAATTTCTAATTTCTGTGCCAGTTCTTTCTTTCTCTATTAATTCCATTTTATGCTTCATTACATCCAGTTTCAATTTAATACCTTTTTTTCTGTGGCATTTTCTGTAGTTCTTTTTCAAAAGTCTTTATATTCATCTTCCTAAGGTACTTGGAGCTTGTCTTTTCCTAATATTCTTTTTCTTGTAAAAATAATCTATTATCAAACTCTAGCATATTTCCTTCATTGTATCCCAAAACATTCTGTATTGAGTATCTTCTTTTTTTATTTTCTTTAAGAAAAAAACCAATCCCTTCTCCATGCTTGTATAAAGTCTTTCTCCTTTAAAATGTAATTGTTAATGTCCATGCTGATCTTTTTTTTTGTCTCCTTCCATTTAATTGTCATTGGAACTATGGTTGCCCAAAGTACTTATTTGCGATACTTGTTTCTTGAATAATGGAATATTAATTCTGTTGAGATCAAATCATATCTAATTGACGCATGATAAATGTGTATTAGAGTGAAAAAGTATATTGTTGTAGCTTTAAACGTTATCTTTCTCTCCAAAATATCTTTTAAGGTTAATTTCATCTGTCATTTTAAAAAAAGATTTAAGGGAGAACCATTTTCTATTTTGTTTTGTTGTTGTTCGTTATTAGTAGTCCAATTTATTGTCGCACAATTTCCCATTAAAGTCTCCCATCATAATTATATTAACATAGTCCAGTCTAATTAATTTCCCATATGTAGTTTTTTATAAAACTCTTCTTTGTTTATCATTCGGAGCATAAATTTGCAATCAGGAGTATTTTTCTATTATTGTCCATTTATTTCCTACCATTAATACCTGGGCCGTCTTCATCCCGTGGTAAATCAGTTTTTGCTGGGTATCCTCTTTAATGTAAGAGAAACGCAACTCCTCTTTTCTTAACATTGAGTCAAAGAAGTAAATATTTCCCCTAAATTTTGGGCTTGTAACTAACAATTGCTCATAGTTTGTTTTTTATATGAACTTCTTGTTAAGCAAATTATATCAATTTTAATTTCTCTATTTATGAAAGGTTTTCCTTCTTATTAACAGCTGAGTTAAGTCCATTTTATATTCATTGTAATCAGTTTTTTTTCTTCCATGATTATGCTTTATATTTAAGGATCTAACAGCTTTCTCGTGGCTCTCACTTCCACGTTGTTTCTTTACTGTCTACCTGTCCACCTACAACTCCTTTCTCATTTTTCAAATCTCCCAGTTGTTCCTCCTGAAACTCAATTAAATGAGTACCTCTTTCTCTGCCTCTTCTCTTCTTCTTCAAAAAATCTGCGTAGAAAAGTTCTGCCTTTTTCAAAATCGAATCAATTCTATGGTCTCTGCTCTTGCCCACATTAAAGAATTAGTTTCTTCTGGTATCAGCCATCTATAGTTCATGTTTCCATAGCATTTTGGTCAGAAATCAGTATTCTCTCTCATCTCTCTCACTCATTCTAGGTATTCTGTTTTAAACCACAATTCTCTTTGCCCTTTATATTTCCAATGTTTTCTCTCTTACCACTTGGTAATTATTTGTGTTTTGATGGATTTTTTGGGTAAATCTAATATGACTTCCTTTGGTAATTTATTTTCTCATCGCATATCTTGTATAAACTCGATATACCTCATCTACTCCATCCATCTTTTTTCCTCTGTAATTTTCAGAACATCTGGCCAATTTCTATCATTATCGCAGCCAAAATTTTTCTGCCTTTTTCCTCTTCTATATTTTGAAATCCTAAGATAAAATTCTGACCTTTTCCCATCTCGCACCTCAACAATCCGCAACTTTTCCTTGTTCTATAACGACACTGTTAATCTAGTGTCAATATTTCCTATCTACTTCCTCTCTTTGTTTTCCCTTCTTCCTCAATTTTTTTGGAATCTCTCCTCATACTTCCCATCATTCTGTTTAAATATTTTCCATTTTTTCAATCAAGTCCCTTTCTTCTATTTTTTGTTCAATAGCATCTATTTTTTCTTAATATCTTTGATTCCTTGCATAATCATTCTGGTAAAATTTACTTTTTTCTTGCTCTTTATCTTGCCTTCAAAACTCATTAGTCTGAATTATAATGTCTGTCCTTCAGTATGTATAGATGGTGGGGAAGCAGAGGTAGAAGCAGAAATGGCGCCGAATGATTGTTGGTTTCCTGCTCATTTTATATGACTTCAAAAGCTTCAGATTCTCTTTTGACTTTATCAATCTACTTAACGCTGATAAGAGTTAGGGAAGCCCTGCGGATGCGCCATCTGCTCCCATCCGCTTCCATCCGCTAGGCTTCCATTCTGCATCCACTTTCCATCCGCCCTGCATCCTTCCCCCGTCCGTGTTATCCGCTCCAGTTATGGAAATTTTTGCCCCTTTTGAGAGCAGATAACAATGGAACATTTTGCTCGTCCGTTGTGTCCGTTTTGCATCCGTTGGGCAGTGTGACAGGGCCTTAAAGGAGAAAAAAGTAATATGCCCCAAATAACAAACAGCAGCACTTTAATGTAGCAGAAAAACAATACACTGACAGAATCTCCAGAAAATGTGCCTAAGATCTCTTTTGTGATAGATGAGAGATGAACAATGGCCAAGTTGCCCCAATATTTCAACAAAACAGTTGTTGAAATACTGGTGGGGCAATCTGGCAGTGCTCATAAACCCATGATCACTACATCTAGCTACTAGGAAATAATTACAAATTAATGATTTTCAGACACATATCCAAAATATCAAGCATATTCAAATGTGCTCTGTGTTTGTGTTACTACATATTTGTGAGAAAGAATACATTCTTTAAGCACTTTTATACTAGTAGGAATCTGTTGTTGAATTACCTACTGTGGAGGGAACTCTGATTGAACTCTCTACTATGCATATTCATGACAAAAATTAAAAGAGATTATGCAGAATTTAGTGCTGTCTGGGAATAGAATTGACATGTGTGATTTCAAGACTTACAGGGAATGTTAAAAATCACAAAGTATTTTTAAAAATTCACTAACATTTGGGACATAATTAGTGTCAATAATTTCAACCACATAACTTTATTTATTTATTTATTTATTTGTTTGTTTGTTTATTTATTTATTTGATTTCTAGAGCCGCCCATATATATAAACAACTCTGGGTGGCTCACAATTCAAAACTTTCAGAGATGCCTATCCATTTACCACTTTGCAACCTGCCAAGAGAATCAGTGATGTCACTTGTTAAAAAAATATGGGGTTAGATTACTGAAACTGATAAACTGATATTACAGATGGCATCATTGTAGCTACAAAGACATATCAAAACAAATATTTATAAGCTATATTCTACAGACTATTTTTGAAATGGTTTTAAAAAGTATATAAAATATTACACAATATTGACAGCATACAGAAAATTGATGTCTTATTCTGTCTTAGACTTTATGTACTTAGATTAGTACATCAGTTAACTATTAAATAAAAATAATTTGAAAATCCCCATTCTATTTTAAGTTGCCAAAATAATACATTTAGTGAAAAATCTATGTCAAAGTGAACTGTCAGCCACAGGCAAGCCATTTGCAAAGACAGAGACGCTAAAATACATCTTAGTTATGTCCACTTCACTGCAGCAAGTGACCTCCAGGTCCTTAGTGATTCATTTAAAAAACATTTTAGACAAGCAGTGTTATGTGTGTTGCACAGAAGTCTGTTTCACATTTCTTTTAAAATTAAATGCCAATATTCTTTGACAAGGTTGAAAATGACAAAATGAAGAAGCAACAAT
Source organism: Laticauda laticaudata (assembly GCA_004320025.1). Classification (NCBI taxonomy): domain Eukaryota; kingdom Metazoa; phylum Chordata; class Lepidosauria; order Squamata; family Elapidae; genus Laticauda; species Laticauda laticaudata. Next base: position 8,544 of record BHFT01039511.1, on the reverse strand, counting down.
GAGAAATGAACAAAAAAGTACAGGCATTTCAATGTTGCAGGTGAGTACATTACACTGTGATCACATCTTCACCCATAAGAGATCATCTTCTAAAATTATTCTTATTTTCTGCTCTTAGGCTTTGCTTTATTTTATTATGGCTTTACCTTTGCTCACAGATAGAAAGAGAGGACAAAATTACAGATATACTGTAACCAGTTTGGATGTATAACTTGTAAATTTAATGTGAATACAATGACATCCTATACAGCAACTGTTTATCAACAGGAATTTAATAATGTATGATAAAGCAACAATATATTGCTTATTCACATTTTTTTAATTAGTAATTTGTGCTAATGAAGAATAGCATTACATAGTTGAACACAATGGCTTACTGCTTTTGCTTCTTGAGCATTCAAGTTAATTGCTACACTTGCACTATTTTGTCAGCATCTCTTGCCCATCTTATTTTTTTATGTTATGATGACTTAAATAAGCTTTTCCTGAAAAATGAATCCCATCCAAATTGAAATAATGAGCCAAAGAAGCACACTGCTAATAAAATTTCAGGTGGAAAAAAAAATCCTTGAAAATTTAAAATGCCACCAGACTTGAAATTCTAGACCTAGAAAACCTTGAATTATGCCGTCTTTGGTCTGATCTAAGTATGGTATATAAAATCATACACTGCAATGACTTGTCAATGAATACTTCAGCTTCAACCATAACAATACAAGATACAATAGATACAAACTCAAGGTTAATTGAACCAAACTTGATTGCAGGAAATACGACTTCAGCNTTTAACTTTAGACTGTCTATTATTGACCTCACCCCTTTCCTAAGAGGTCTGTAGGGGTGTGCATAAGCGCACCAACGTGCCTACCATCCCTATCCTATTGTTTCTTTTATTTTTCTTATAGGTATACATTTCATATATTCATAACTATGTATATACACATAACTATGTATATTATCTTGTAAGCGATTGACAAATCAAAATACATTTAAAAAAATTGAGGAGAAATTGAAATTCTCAAGTCTTTTGAAAGAAATGAAAAGACATGCAGCATTGGTCTTATGGGTAACAATAAATACACCCAGATAATACTAAGAATAGCATGTAGTAGCTGTGAGTTCAGGAGGACCTCCAAGTCAAAGTTCTGTCCTTCCATCAACAGAGAGGTTATCAAAGAACATTAAAAAAGAAAGAAAGAAACTCTGTTCTATACTGGAACTAAATACTGTATGTTCTATTGTTATGCCATTCCTTTTTTACTGTAGACAAACAATAACAATTTAATTTCTACTTGTTGAAAAACTGGACTTTCCATTAATCTTATAGTCACATTTTGAATTGAAACAAATGAAAAATTCAGGAGCTTTACTAAATTTGCTTCATTGATATACAGTATAAATATTCCCCAAACAAGCCTAATGAAGCTCTGTCCACATATCCTGTAATGGTATTTATAAGAATTATTACATCTAGAAGATGCCAGATTAAAGAAGGCTGCATTAGGACCAGGTTTTGCATTTGTTTTGCATATGTAAAAATTGTTGTAATACCCTGTTGAATTGGAATAGCAGCACATAATATGTATAGGTAGATAAGCAAACATATGAAACGTATAGTTCACAGCTTTCTCCCTTTTACCTCTTTTAAGGGAGAAACCTGATTAAAGCCAAACTTCTGTGTAACAGAATATTTGTTTCAAACACTTTCTCGAGTATCTTGTCACTTGTGGAATATGCTTTCTCAAGGCATTATTTCAAGCAATCTTTCATCTCACTGTCCTTTGGGCCTTAATAGGAAGAGACCTTGAAATTGTATCATCAGGGGTCTCTAATCTTGGCAACTTTAAGACTTGTGGACTTCAACTCCAGGAATTTCCCAGCAAGCCATGCTGACTGGGCAATTCTGGGAGTTGAAGTCTACAAATCTTAAAGTTGCCAAAGTACATGACAAAATGTCTAATAGAAAAAAGAAAACTTAGAATTTTTAGACTACATTTACTCCCTTAAGGCCATGTCACACTGCCCAACGGATGCAAAAAGGACACAACGGACGAGAAAAATGTTGCATCCGTTGTTTCCCTGCGCTAAAAGGGGCGAAAATTTTGCATAATTGAAGCGGATAACACGAATGCGGGAGGAGCAGGGCGGATGCAAGCGGATGCGGAACGGAAGCCAGCGGATGGAGTGATGGGAGCGATTCCGGGCTTCGGGGTTCTCAGCAAGGCAGACGTGGAACGGAAAAATGGACGCAGACGGATGCCAGCGATAAAGCAGATGCAGTGCGGAGCCTTACGCGCCATGGCCGCGGAAGCAGCACGGATGCCTGGGAGTTAATTGCGAATGCGGGGGGGATTTATGCGGCAACCCCCCCGGATATAAGGGAAGCAGCTGCACGTAGCCAGCCATTCCGAGGAAAGACTCTGGCGTTCATAACCTCAGTTCTTGCCTGGCATGTCTGCCTTCCCACCTTTTCTCCCAGCTTTGCTGCAGCCTCTGCCAGCCTGCCTCCCTATGCCTCCTGGGCAGCCACCCTTCCGCTGCCTTCCACGCTAGCCTCCAGCCTTGCTCCAGCCTTCCTGGCAGCTCCTGTCAGCTGCCTGCAGCCTGGTCTTTCAGCCTCTTCCAGCCTTGCGGCCAGCCTGCTTCAAAGCCTCCCCTGCAGCCTCTGGGCAGCTCCTATTGATCCAGCTCTGCAGCCTCCCTGGACCCCTTAGCTGCGAGCCTGCTTCCCGCCTCCCGCAGCCAGTCTGTCCTGCCAGCTTGGGTGCCTGCCTTCCTGCAGGCTTCTGCCAGGTTCTGCAGCCTTCCTGCCAGCTTCTGCCCAGCTTGGTGCCTGACAGCCTTCCTGCAAAGCTTCCTCAGCTCCGAGCAACCCACATACCCATCGGGCAAGACGCAAGCCTCTGGCAGGATATGCTCCATCCTCGGCCAGAGGGGACAGGCCCTTCCGCCTCGGCCCTGATTCTCATCTCTGCTGGGGCTTCTGCGCTTGGGCTCGCATATTCTATGCTTTGAGCTTTGCTGTAGCTGCTCATGGCAGTTGTGCTTCTGTGCGTACTTACTGAAGCTAGCTCCTGTCTGCGTCTGCTGTCCCTGTCGTTCTGCTCTCTCCTGGTCCTGCTCGTGCTCCTGGTCCTGCTGCTGCTGCTGCTGGGCTCGTCTCCTGGTCTTGCTGACGCCTGCTTGCTGGTGGCTTACTCTGCTGGTGATCCTGGTCTTCGCTGCTGCTGCTGCTGCTGCTGATCCTGCTGGCTGCTGATGATTAGATCCTGCTGGCTGATTATGATCTGCTGGTGATGCTGCTGCTGCTGCTGCTGTTGGTGTGGAGAGGATGCCCGCTACCACTGGAGCCTCTGATGAGGCCCCATTGGCCTGGCAAGGGAGGAAGAGGTGTATGAAGGGAGGGAGAAGAGGCATATAACTGGCAACGAGGAGGAACCAACGAGGAATGAGGTGCGGAGTGGTGAAGGGAATGGACTATCTGTGCGGAAGGGACACCGGCTGTACAAGGACACCAGTGAAGAGGCTGCTTTGGAGAGAGAAGGCAGACAGTATGGGCTACATTTGAGGTCTCCTCGGCTGTGGAGGCACATGCACACCTGGTAGGGAAGCTGAGCCTAAAAAAATCTGGCCAGCCGCGGTTAAGCTGACGACATGAGAGATAATGTAATGGCCAAAGTGAGCTTCCTGGAGAGTGAGGTGCCCGAGGACACAGGGAGCCCATAATGTTACCTCCTCTGTCCGGCAGCCGTGCTGCGACCCAGTCCTCTTCAGCCGAGAGTCATCCGGTCTCCAGGCAGGTTTCGTGAGTGTGCATGCGGGAACCCCAGGCAGGTGTGGAAAGTCATGGTGAGAGCAATGAGGACTCCTGCTGCGGTGGGAGAGAGGAGACATTGAGTCCACCGCTGCAAGCGCATCCACCACACCTCTGCTCGCACAGTAAGGCAGAGAGCAGACGGCAGGAGGGGCACAGCCAAATGGTTGGTGGAGATCGGGACACATCGACACTAGGTCCCCTCTCACTGTCCCCATCGAATCTCTCCTCCTCCAACGCAGAAGCCCCTTCTCAATACGTTCAACCAGACACTCAAAGAGATGGCAGGATCCCCAGTACAGGTGGTGAAGGAGAGGATAATTCACGCTGGCTTAAAACTCCAGATCAAATGAATTGCTTCACCAGTCAGGTCTGCTTCACCCAGGTGATGTCCTTCCATATCAGGGCTTCCACAGCCCTCCAACCAGGGCTACAAGCTACCCGTGAGGTCAGACAGCACAGACAGCAGCCCTTCACATACGGCACAGGATGGGTGACACCCACGAAGCGATGCAGCCACGCAAATGAATGCCACAGCGGCCAGTCTGCCGCCTGCAGAAGGGCAGCCCACTAACTACTCTTCTCGTCCACGCCAAGCAGGCTCAGTACATCTGTCTCAGTGACCTGTGGGATGGAAGGGAACTGTGGGATGGGTTAAGATCGCTGTGGGATGGGTTAAGAATAGCTGTGGGATGGGTTTTAAAGAAATAGCTGTGGGAATGGGAAGGGATACTGTGGATGGGTTAAAAAGCTGTGGATGGGTTAAGATAGGCTGTGGGATGGGAGGATCCTGTGGGATGGGATAGTAACCATTCAGTGCAGCATGGTGGACTGGATGGTCCCTCTCCAATGCCACCCTATGGCCCTTCATTAAAAAATTTCAAAATTTAAAATGGTAAGCATTGATCACACATTTGAAATCACAAACTACAACTCTTTATAAACATGTTCATTGGAGGCCACAAACATACATGGCCCATGCTCATCGTTGTGATAGAGGTGAAAGGAAGCATCTTTAGCATCTACAATCCCTGTCTTGCCACTCACGCTCCAGCTGGGGAGTTTTGCACAGTGTTTCAGGAGGTTGCGACTGCTTCTTAGCCTCACGTGAAGGCTCTGTTGCGCCTGCAAACACGCTCAGTGTCATAAGTTTTGCCTTGCTCTATTCACCAGGCTCCATGTCCCATTCCCTGTTGACAGTCAAAGCCTGTTCTGCAACACTGGTAGCAGGTGCGCATGAGATTGTGCGGATGCGCAAGCTCCAGATTCCTCATGGTCTCTGGCGATGCTGCATGTTGGCTATAGAGTCTGGACCTGTTGGCCAGGATGCACAGGCGTTTCCACACCCTTTGCCTGGACAGCCAGATCCTCTCTCACGGGGTGAGGGGGTTTAAATTTTTTTTGGGGGGAAAAAACGGGTTTGGGGTAGGGCTCAATGAGGTTAGGTTGTTTAGGGAGAAGGCGTCATCCGCCACGATGAAGTAGGGCATATTGTGTGTGCGTTGGGAGGGGTCTGGATCTGGGAAGCCATCCATGAGGTTGCTTTTCCAGCTCCTCTTGAGGGTGATGGCATTGGTATATCTGGGGCAATACTGAAGATGAGCCATGCGAAGCTCGATTTACATGAATCTGTGTCAGCATGACCATGGGGCAAAGAGGATGATGCTAAGAAGCCTTGAGTTGACATAAGTGGGCCTGAGTTGGTTGGAGCTTTGCAGGCTACGTGCTTCAATCTATGGCTCCAATGGTGTGGGGAAGTTCCACTTTGATACATGCTCTGCAACATTCTCATCCTTCTTTCAGTGGAGGGTATGGAGAGCTCTCCTTGTTTCTTCTATGATGGCTGCAACTTCTCTGAAAAAAGTGATGGTGCTGGGCGTACCTCCAGCCATGCTGCAGCGTCCTTTGGTGGTCCCTGAGGACAGGTGACACGAGGTTGAGTGTACGTGAGCCGGTTCCAGGCTGGTCAGGAAGTTGTGTTATGTCTGGTCAACCTGGGTGTCCAGGCGCTGCACAAGTTCTCAAAGTGGCTGGAAGGCATTATTCATGAATTCTGGAATGCCCGAGGGTCTTCGCTCCTGAGCTCCAAATAGCTTTGTCATAAAGTATACTGTGCTCTTCTGGAACCATGCTTTGGAGCCAGACTTTTTTTTGGGGTGCTCCTTTTCTTTCCCATAGTACTGCTCAAGAGATGTAGATGGTTTGCAGCTGTTGAGAAAATGTTGGCTGCAGAAAGGATTTTTGTCGAATCCAGTGGAGCATGACTGGATGCTGTGGGAATTGACAGAGTTGATGAAGGCTGCAGGAGGTCTGCACAGCATGGTTGCTGGTCTTGCGAAGTGGAGATGCAGGTGGTTGGCTCCCGCTTTATAGGCAGTATGGTTGTCCCTTTGCATCCTCTAAGGCATCCTCTAGGCATCCTCTAGGGCATCTGTAGACATCTTCATATCGAGATAGGTCCTCTGCGAACGTTTTTCCGCTTTAACGCTTTTTTTCGTTCCTTGCATGCCACTAGGCATCACTCTGCATCGTTTGCTCTGTTTCGCTTTCTCCTTGTTGGTCGGGCGGATGCGAGTTTGCGGATGAGAGCGCACCCTACGGATATAGGGATGCGTAGAGGATGCGCAGCGGATGCGTACGGATGCATAGCGGATGCCGAACGGATTCAGAACGGATGCAGAAGGAACGAATTGGATATATTTTCGGCGCAAAGTTTTTAAAGGGAGCCAAAATATGGAGCGGGATGAACGTCATAAACGGATGCTGAGCAGATAGAGAGGAAGCAAAAACCGGAGGCAGTGAAGTACATCCCGGTTTTTCAACGGATGGCACCTTTTTTTGTACCATTTTTAAACGGATGGCAAGCTTTTTTGTCCATTTTACTTTCTCTTTGCATCCGTTGTTGCAATGTGACATGGCCTTTAGATCACTTGCAATCCTACATAGTCAATTAAGCTGGGTGGTTGTCTTGGCGGATAAAAGTATAGAATAAATAACAAAACCTCTAGTCCAGCATTTTTCTAATACAGCATGTCTACTGCTACAGTAATATTGATACATAGCTATCAAGCTTTCCTTTAAGGCCTCTTGTGATGGAAATTCTTTCAGTTTCCAAGGCAATCCATTCTTTTCCAGAATTGCTTGTATTCCTGTATCAATAGAAAAATTTCCTGTATCAATAGAAAAAAAATGCTTAATTTTTAATATTGCTTGTTTTGAACTTAACAGTATTTGTATCATTTCTTTAATAAAGTTGTTCCTCCATGGCATTGCTTTCATTGTTTCACTCTGTTATGTTGCCTATTAAGTAATTTCTTTTCAAGGTTAAACATATTTGGCTAACCATTTCTAATATGATGTATTTCCTATTCTTGATTATTTTACTTTTCCATTTTTGAAGAGGAACATATTTCTACTTTGCCTATTTCTCTCCCAGCTCTGAGCCTTATACAAACTAACTTGTACAGTATGTCTATGAAAACGATGAAGGCAAGCACTCTGTTGTTTGGAAAGCAAGACAGCAGAGGATGAAGCAAAAAGAAAATTGATTTCTGTATAGCAAAGCAACAACAGATATGGAGTTATGAAAAGGATTGAGCCTTTGGTAGCTAAACAAGGGAGATGACAATAAACAAAGTTTTGCATGTAATGTCTGTCGGAGAATCAAGAGCTGGATATTATATTGCACTCTTTGAAAATTCAACAAGATATCCCAGAAAAGTTTTAAACTATACAGACATCGCTTCAATTTCACATGACACAATCTTACATGATACCCAACATTCATGAAGATATAATCAGAGAAAGATTATAACCAGAGAAAGTTATCAGAAAAAAAGACATCTTCCTGTGTTTTAAATTTAGGACTAAAATAGCGGTATCTATTCCTTTAAAGTACTTCCTAAAATTTTTGCTTTTCTATGTTGCCATGTCTACATGTCCAAAGGTTTGTTTTGAATTAAAAAAAAACATGAGGCACAAATAAATTATATCAGAATGCACGTGATGAAACAAAGTATGGTGCTCAAAATTCTTGGCAAGCAAACTCAGCAACATTTTGTAAAACATGATTTGATCTTAGAATGCCAAATTACACATCATGACTGATCAACTAACTGTGATTTTGTATGACAAAAGATTCCACATGGATCATGTTGCTCAAATAACATCTTGAATATAGAGGCAGACAATATTATTCAGAATCACCTACAAACAGCTTAATATTTCCTTTCCATTTATAGCTGTCTGATAAGGTTGCTTAAGATAACAGCAGAAAAGATGATTTTGGAATGAAACCCCCTAACACCATAAGAATATTCTGTTTATTTTAGGTTAAAAATGGCATTACTAATATCATAATTTGTTTAAATTCTCTAAAACACATGAAACAGTCTGGTTTATTGAATAAATTGTAACATTTAGAGAATGAATATTCTAGAAAAATATAACACAATGGCTGTTAAGTGTAACTTTTTTCACTGGAACAGTCTTGATGGCTAATTTTTATAAGTTTGGCAATATCTATAACTTTTTTAAACTTATAGTTGAATTTAAGTCAGATTATTTTAAGAAAGTCTATACTGATATTTTCATATCTTTTGCCAGAATATTCTTTATGTCTTTTTTTTCAAATAAAGTTTTATTGGGGTAAATATACAAAATACAAGTAAAACATCTTTTTTGAAAATAGCATGGTCCTGGGTTGAACTTCTTTATACAGACACAAAACT
>BHFT01039509.1:0-37332 GCA_004320025.1 Laticauda laticaudata | reverse complement strand
TCTGGAGGCAGTTGTTCACTGGATTTTGTTCTGTCAGGAAGATTTGAAGGGTCATACAAAAATGAGGGAGTCAAATCTATTTTTCTAAAGCACAAAGGCACACAAAGAACAATGGATAAAAACTAACCAAAGAGAGAAGCAACCTAGGATTAAAAAAAAAAATTTCTCGGATTGAGACCAATCGACCAATGGAATAGCTTTGTCTTCAGATTGTGGTGCTCCCATCTACTAGAGCTTTCAAAAGGGTAGGAAAGTACACCCCAAAGGACATGCCTAGGAACCACGTAATAACAATGCAGAAAAACTTAAACAGCCATTTCCCCTTTAAAAAATGTCAACCCAAATGCAAACCTACAGCTGAGAGGGGAATAAGACGCAGCTGCTCATGGCTAATTTGAAAAGCCTGGTGTTGCTGCCACAAAGACCTTCCAACTTTTATTTCTATTTTTCTACGTTCTCAGTTGGGCTGCTTCACAGCAGAAGAATAGACTGGCTGGACCACAATGCATTAACATTCATGGCCTGATGATCGGATCTCTCATTGTCCGTTTCTGTATCTTTCCCCCAAGAAGGAACAAGGAAGTAGCCAACACATTGCGAGGCAGTCTAAAAGTCTTGGAACCTCAAGAGTATTCAGCTGATCACAGAAGTGATTACTTAAGACACTTTTTAATGAAAAAGTTTGTAATCTTTCTCTTCCTGACAAGGAAGTAATTTCCATCTATAGATGGAATAGATGATGCAGTCCTCTGCTTATTCAGTGTCAGTTTGTTGTTTTACTTGACTCTGATTCATGTGCTTATGGCTGTCTTCTAGCTAATTTCTTTCAATTCTTGCTATTAATATTCCTTTTCTTATTTCAATTTACATTATGGGAAATGCTGCATCAGGTGTATTATTTTGATCGCAGTATTATTTGCTTCTGAGGCAGTTTTTGAGAGGCATCCAGAAATTAAATGTGAGCTCCTTAGAATAGAAGTTAATCTCGCCAGAGATTCGATATAACTTGTACTAGGAAAGACTAACACTCATTAGTCACTTTTTAGTACATATTATTAAAAAGCAGCGAAGATGGTGTACGTGATGCCACAAAGACTCCGGTGGACTACTTTTATTTTTAAATCTCCAGAAGTCGGCAAGCTCATGAGATCAAAGGGCATGTGCTTCGTTGGTCGCGGTTACTCGTGACAATTGTCACTGCCATTGTAAAGAACACATTAATCGAAGTTATATTCATTATATCGTATGATCTTGATGTGGTCTCTTCGCATATCACGTGAAGCAACTTCTCAGGCTCACTACTAGGAGGTTTGAATTCGAATAATATCGTTACAAACATTTCTCTGCAATGGGTATATATTTGAAAGCTCTTCTCTTATAGAGCAAGTTGAAGGAAAGATATGGTTATATTAATGTTAGACTTCCCTTGTCCTTTCTCCAACTGTCTATTCTTGCTCATATTGGTATTAGGAAGGAAGATCATGAGTATGAAAAGTCAAAGTATTATGAACACGAGATTTTGCTTTCATTTCAAGCGTGATTTCAACACATGTAGAGTGATTTTGCTATAAGGCATCATTTTTGTTATTTTTAAATGTGTCCAAAAATTATCATATTAAACAGATGAAGTCATACATCCCTAGTTATACTTAATAAGTGAATTAGGTCCATACATGCTAGGTACAATCAAAAATGGCTCAGCCGCCCTCCTGAGTGCTAATTTGCTAGAAATTACTTAGCATGTCCAGAAGTTGTAAATGCTCCAACATTGGAAGTTTTTAAGAAGAAATTGGATAACCATTTGTCTGAAGTGGTGTAGGGTTTCCTGCCTAAGCAAGGGATTGGACTCAATAAGTAGTCCTTAATGGTACTACTGTGCATCCACATGGAGAGAAGTAAGCAGTGGGGTACCAAATGGCATCATCTTAGGCCCAGTACTCTTCAATATCTTCATTAATGACTCAGGTGAGGGAATAGAAGGGGAACTCATTAAATTTGCAGATAACACTAAACTGGCAGGAATAGCCAGAAGATAAGTTCACGATTCAAAAAGAACAAATTTGACAAATTTGAACAATAAGCCCCATACAATAAAATGAATTTATTGCAGAGAAAAGCACAGTTTTACCTTTAGGCAGGAAAAATCAAAGGTATAAATACAGAATCAGAATAGAGCTGAAAAAGACCTTGGAGGCCTTCTAGTCCAGACCCCTGCTGAAGCAGGAGATCCTATACCATTTCAGACAAATGACTGTAAAATCTCCTTTAAAAAACCTCAATTGATGAAGCACCCATAACATCTGAAGGCAAGCTGTTCCATTGGTTAATTATCCTCACTTCCAGGTTACTCCTCTCCTTGATTATTTTCCATCCATTATTTGTTGTCCTGCCCTCTGATGCTATCATGTCATCCCTAGTTCTTCTTTTCTCTATACTAGCCAGACCCAAATCCTCCAACCATTCTTCCAGTGTTTTAGCCTCCAGGCCAGTGGTGAGATTCAATTTTTTTTACTATTGGTTCTGGGGGCATGGCTTATTTGGTGGGCATGGCTTGGTGGCCATGTGACTGTGTGGGCATGCTTAGTGGCCATGTGACTGGGTAGGTGTGGCCAACTCAATGTCACTCATGTCAAGGGGTGCCTCGCCTGGTCTCTCTCCTCCCAACCATTCCTTGTCAATTAAAAATAATAGCACAGAGTTTTTCTCTCCCTTTCCCTCTTCCTTCCTATTTCTTTTTCTTTCTTGTTCTTTTTTTCTCTTTATTTCATTCTTGCTCTCTCTCTCTCTCACACACACACACATACACACACACCTGGTCGGGAGGGCGGCAGAGGCACTGCTGCAGTGGGCACTGCTATGGGAGGCAGCGGGATCCCGCCCTCCCAGTCAGAGCACTCTGCCACTGGTAGCTTCTCCCAGAGGATGAAATGTTTCATGTTTCCTTCACAAAAAGCCTGATGCTACTTTCTCCTTCAGCTGCAGTGGGACCCCACAGCCTAGTTCCCTTTCCTATCAAGAGGAGAGCCTTCCATTGTCTGCAGTCCCACTGACTCCCAGAAAACTGGATGTTTTGATCCAGCACAGGAAGCCAGGAAAGCTGGTAACCTCCAAGGAGGATGCAGGCAATGGAGGCCGGAGCATGCTGCGGCCATGCCTTTCTTCCTTTCCCCCTGGGAGGAGGATGAGTGCAATGGAGGCCAAAGCATGCTGCAGCTGCACCATTCTTCCTTTTCCCCCAGGAGAAGGAGGATGTGGGCAATGGAGGTTGGAGCATGCTGTAGCTGTGCTTTTCTTCCTTTCCCCCTGGGAAAAGGAGGACATGAGTGGTAATGGTCCCAGGGGATGAAAGGAAGAAAGTTAATGTTTTCAGCGATGGAATTCCAGGAGGGCGGGGTGGGCAGAAGTTACCAGGGCTGCTGCGCATGGGCACCTCCGCCACCCCTCTCAGCCCCAGTGCAGTAGAGATGCCCCCCAAGGGCTGACTGCCCACACACCCCTGGCCAGGCCAGGCTGGAAGCAATGCATCTCCTGGGAGAAGGAAGAAAACAAGTGGCCACAGCATGCTCTGGCATCTGTTGCCCACATCCTTCTTCTCCCAGATGGAAAGGAAGAAAGGCATCGCTGCAGCAAATTACACACAACATTTACAGCCCAGGACATCCACCCTCCCAGTCCCACCAGGTGAGCCCGAGGATGGGGGGGGGGAACAGCTAGCTAGGCTGCAACCAGCGCTCCTGCCTGGGATGGGGTCACACCAGTAATGAAGCTAGCCAAGCAAGCCTGAGGATGGGGGGGAAGAGGAGGCAAGCTCCAGGGATGGTAGGTAGGGGCTAGCATGACTCACAGGCTTACCTGTGAGCAGGAAGATCAGAGCTGCTCAGTTGGGCACAGGGCCAGGCACCATGTGGGAAGGCAGGTTAAGCCACAAGGACCCAGTGTGGAGTGAGGAGTGACTGGGCGGGGCAAGTGTCGTGCGGGGCAAGTGAGAATTGGATGGATGAGGCAAGTGAACGAGCTGCAACTGGGTGACCAGTTCAGGGGTGTGGCTAGTCAGAAGTTGCTACCGGTTCAGTGACCCATGCCAAATTATCACTGCTGGTTCTCCCGATCCGATGCAAACCATCCTTTGATCATCTTAATTGCTCTTCTTAGCACTTTTTCCAGTGTCTCAATATCTTTTTTGAAATGTAGTGAGCAAAACTGGACGCAGTAGTCAGATGTGATCTTACAAAGGCTTTATAAAGTAGTACTAATTCTTCATGTGATGTCAGATCCCTAGTAGTGATACTGCCATTCATTTGGGAGAAGGGGGTCTTGAATTTGATTCATTACTATTGCCTGTGACAACTGCTATTTTATAACTTGTATCCTGGTGTCAGAGCACCCTGAGATTTTCTCGCCTCTTGGGGAATGTGGAAGGCCGGAAGACCATGTGGGTTTCTCAGATCCATGTATCTATCATTTCTTCAGTGGAAGAAGAAAAAAGGGGGAGGCTGATAAAGAAATCCTTCTTGATGTAACCTGAATATATTTAATCTTATATCGAATTTGTATAACCTACACGTCATACAATGGAGGGATGAAACCCAGATGGCTGGAACCTATCACCTCTGAGAGAGACAGCCAGGAATATGAAGAGACCATAAAAATTCCACAGTGAGACATGTCCTGGAAAACTCTGGAAAAGATCATTCTAAAAAGGGGGTGGGGGAATTAACATGTTGGCTCTTTGTTTTACAAAATACACATCAAGATAAGGGGAGGGGTTTTAAACTCCCTTATCTATCTCTGCATGCCTGAGAGACCTTAGATGCTGCTTTTAACCCCTATATGAATTGTCTCATCTCAATAAAGGATTCCTTTTGCTACATTTTTATATGTTTTCAGAAGTTCATTCTAGTTGATTGAATGGGAAAAATTCTGTTGCCTGACAGGGTTGCTTCATTTTGACAGCCAGCGGAAATGGCCATGGGAATGCCTGCTTACCTATTTCTCAGAGCAGCTGCTACAATTACTTCTTCATGCCTGTGGATTGGCTGAATCTGCATCTGGTTAAAATGAGGAGTCTCTACTGCTTTAATTCTACTTATCTTGCCTAAGGGTATTCAGACGTTGCTGTCACTTCTGTTTAATAAAAGGTTCCTTTTGAAATACCGTGTTTCTCCAACAATACAGCCTCCTCCAATAGGAAGTCCTAGCATGTTTTATTGGCATAAAATCAAATTAAGCCCCTCCCCCCAAATTAAGGCCTATTATTAAACATGCAAAAGGGGGGGAATGGCGTGGAGGGCTTGCCATTAGGAAGTACTTTTGTTGCATACCTGGATATGGTGCTGCCTGCGTTGACTTTGGCATTGGGGGGGCACATCGTATCAGGAGACCTTCTGCCACCATTGCTTTCCCTTCTTCCCATGCTGCTGTGGCATTTAGAGCAATGCTGCAGCATTTGGCACAGCCATGCGCAGCCAGCCAGGGCTCCTCCCTGCAACCAGAGCCCAGTGGAGACACTTGGCTTCAGGTGTTCCTGTCGCCGCCTTCCCTTCGCCTTTGAAGGCAAAGCCAATTCTTTTAAAAATGATGCCTTACTACCAGTATGACAAAGCCTCCCCTGCCCGAGAGGGCAGCCCAACCCCACATGGGGAGGCAAATCTCCCGGGGCCACAGTGCAGGATCGGCCCACCCTGGGAGAACCATCCCTGTCTGGCACCAGGCAGAGCGCGAAGAGCTTTGCCTGGGGCACCCAGTGCAGCTGATAGGTGGGCCCACCTGCCTAGCGGCAGAGCTCTCGCCAAGGCAGTGAGCGACTCCCCACCAGTCCCTCCACTCATCCCACCAGTGCTATGCCAGAGCCATGCAGGCTGGGCAGAGCCAGGAAAGCGAGCCACGGGTGCATGCCCACCTGCCAAGCAAAAGAGCTGGGCTGACCTAAGCTTGGCTTCCTTCCCAAGGAAGTGCCCCACCAATGCCGAGGTCAACATCCAAACTGTCGCTACCTGCCCACCCGAGGATGCAAGGGGGGGAATTAAGTCACCTCCCAAAAGATGGCCTAGCCATTTTTTCAGGGGTCAAAAAAAAAATAAGGCCCAGCCTTATTTTGTGAGAAACACAGTGCTTCATTTCAACAGTCATAACTTTCTTAAGTTAGGAGGAGAGACAATCCTTACAGTAAACAATGTCTGCAAAATGGTCAACCTGGAGAAGCAATTTTCGTTCTACTGAGGCGATTCTGCAAACCATGTCCAAGCAAAGCAATGAGCAAGGAGAAGCCGAATGTGGTGGGGGAACATCAGCCACCATCCAGCCAGATGCCTGTTTCCTGTACCCTGTCAGAAAAGATGAGGTGGCCCTGGAGGACCCCAAAAAGCCCCACTGGTCAGTTGTCATCAGGAAAAAGGACAGCTGAGATGGGAAAACCAGAGTTGTCACCTTCATTCGCGGTAACTGAAAGCCGGGGTGGAAACTGAAGCTAGAAGCCCTCTCTCACCAGGAGGAACTAACCAAAGCACCACTAAAGAATGATCGTCTGGAGAGACATATAACCCAATTGGTGATGGAAACTTTGGAAAATCTCAACATCTGCAGAGTCCCACAATAGCAGCAAAGGGGTGCTGAAATGACAGCAGCTGTGGATGATGCTGGGGAGGCACCCTCCCTCCAGGACCCACCAATCAAGTGGATGGCATAGCAGCAGAAACTGGGGGCCCAACAAACCCTCCCCCTCAGGCAACTCATGCACTGGGGGCCATTCCCAACCAGCCCCAAGCCTCACAACTGGAAAGAAAAACTCCCTCCCTTGGAGTGAAATTTGATGGGGATCCGCAATAATTGGTTTTTTTTGTGGCACATGTGTTCTTGTACTTGCAGAAGTATGGGTGTGATTTCCAGACCCAAGATCCTGAGTGTGAGTTGCTACCCTAGCCCTGGAGAGAGCCACTGTCAGATGAATGGTGACCCTACATAAAGCAACACAGTAGAACTGCAGAACTTTGACTGTTTCATGATGGCCCTGCAATGGCGATTCGAGGAACTCCCTCACAGATCGCAAAGCACATGACTGCATTAAAGTCATGAAGCAAGGACAGCAGCCAGTGGCAGAATTCCAAGACCTCACTGCCACGTAAACTGGCCAGAGAGTGCCCTGAATCACCTACATGAATGGTATCTCACTGCTGAAGATGCTGAGATCGATATGGCCAGAAACCAGTACTGAGCAGGATGAGCGTGGAAGAAATCCCCCTCCCAATGAAAGCAGGAGTCCTTCAAACCGCAAACTTCATTTTCTCCAAAACCCTCAGCCTGTTTCAAGTATCAAAAGGAGGTGCACTGAGCTGCAGAATGTAGTTCTCAAACACCTGCACAGAAACCAGAATGCCTGCTGGGGGGAAACCTGCAAAACCTGACCAGCACAGGAAGGAGACTGGCCTGAGGATCATGGAGACCATAGAGTTTCCATTCCCTCTCTGCTTTAGGGAGGAAACTCCGGCATCTCAGCAGGAGGAAACTAACTCATTCAGAAGCAATCCAGAGGATGAGCCACTGGTAAGCAAACCAGTTGAACCACTTACCATCCTCTTAAGACTGTTTATCCCCCACCAGGACAGGGAGATAAAAACCTCCATTTTATTGGACTCAGGGTGCACCTGCTGTTTAATCAGCTCAACCCTGGTAGGAAAATTGAGGATTAACATAAGAAAGTTGAAAATCCCCATTGTTTTTTGCCAACTAGATGGGCCAGTAGCAGGGGGGAGCCAGCTTCTTTTGCCACCAAGCCTCTACAAATAGGCTTTGGGAGCCAAGAAAAAATGTTTACATTTATAGTGGCACCTGGCATGGAATGGCTACTAGTCTTGGGCCTTGCATGGCTGAAAAAAATGGAACCCCAAAATTAGTTGGAAGCAAGGCACCATAAAATTCAGATACACATGACTTTTGCCAAGGATCCACATAAAGAAACTGTTGGGGCAGAGTACCAAGAAATAGCAGTGCCTGGTTACGCCATGCCAAACCAGGGTATACCCCAAAAATACAAAGACTTGGCTGAGGTTTTTAGTGAAAAAGCCACTGATGAGCTCTCCCCTACTGTTCTACTGACTGTGCAATATAAATCTTACCTGGTACCAAACTCCCTAAACCCAAGATGTATAGTATGTCCCCAAGGGAGCTGGAAGAACTGAGGGCATTCAAATGAGAAAAACCTAGCAAGGGGTTTCATTGAGCCAGCCCAACCAAAAATCGCAGCCCCAGAGGAAAAAAAAAAGATGGCTCAAAACGACTCTGCATGGATTTTAGAAATATAAATACAATCAGTGTGAAGAACATGTATCCTCTCCTCCTCATGAAAAATATGCTAGCACACCTTGCTAAAGATACATTTTTCTCAGAGGGAGAAAAATGTAAGGGAGGCTTACTATTGAATCAGAATTAGGGAGCAGGACAAATGGAAAATGGCATTTAACACCCCCCCCTTGGGTGCTACCAATTCAAATTGTACCCATTTGGGCTACAACCCCCCCCCCGCAATGTTTATGCAATTAATAAATAAGCATTTCTATAAGGTCCTGCTTTCTATGAGTCCTGGTTTATCTGAATGACATTTTAATATATACCGAGACCAAAGCAGAATATGTAAAACTAGTCCAGGCTATTTTAAACAAACTCCGCTCCGCCAAACTTTATGCTAAATCTTTAAATGTGAATTCCACCAAGAAAAAAATGATTATTTAAGTACTGTATTTCACACTAGGGCATAGAAATGAACCCTCAAAAAGAGCAGGCTTTTGTACTTGAAAAGTGTACTTGATTAAGAACTAATCAAGTGCATGTAAGCAGTTACAAAACTTCCTGGGATTCACCAATTTTTACCACCAGTTTATCCCCACTTTAGCTCAGATTGCCCTCCCCATTACCAACCAGAGGTGGTATTCAGCAGGTTCTGACCAGTTCTAGAGAACCAGTCGTGGAAATTTTGAGAAGTTTGGAGAACCAGCAATGCCACCTTTGACTGGAGATTTTATAGTATCCTTCCCCTGCCACACCCACCAAGCCATGCCCACAGAACCAGTAGTAAAAAAAAATGAATCCCACCACTGTTATCAATCTCTTAAAAATGAAGAAGAGGGTAACCCAAAACTGAAATAGCCTTTGAACTGGACAATGGAATGCCAACCATGCATTTGAAAAATTTAAATGGCTGTTCTCAGCAGAGACAATTCTGAAGTACCTGGATACAGAGAAACCATTCATCATACAAGCAGATGCCAGTGATGTGGCAGTAGGGGCAGTCCTTCTTCAGAAAAATGAGCAAGACCAATTACAATCATGTGCTTACACATCCAAAAAGTTGAATGAGACTGAGGGAAGGTGGGCCATTTGTGAGAAAGAGGCTTATGCAGTTTGGTGGTTGCTTTTAACCTGGAGGCATTACCTATATATTTTAAATTTGCCTTTTTCAAATGTATTGCTAATAATTTGCCCTAAGACTTAATCTTCAATAGGAATGAAAAAAGTTTTTTAGATACCAGGGCTGTCAGAGAAGTATCCAATATGTTTCATTTTCTGCTGTTCTCAAGTGTCCATGAATTCAAGCCCATCCTCAGGAAAGCTTTGTCATATCCATTCTGACATTTTTTTTCTCTTGCAAATGTTTCTTTTATTTTCGTTGAGAATACAATGCTCTTTTCAATCCTAAATTGAAGAATATTATTGGACACATTAAGTGATTTTTCCTTATCCAATCAAAACATTCTTTTCTACTTTTTATTATGCAAACTATAAAAGGGAAAGTATGATTTCTTCCTTTATTCTCTCTTGTGAAATGAATAATTTTTAATTCAAAATTTTCAAATAAATCATAAATTAACTGAACAACCCTGTTTCAATATTGGAGCCTAGCATTTGGCTTCTAAGTAAGTGCCTACACTTTAACAGTATAGCATAATCTATGTTATCTGTTAATCTATGTCTTTAAGTTTGGCCAATTACTATTCAGTTTTGATTAGACTGACTGCATTTACCTTGTATTTTTCTGTGTATTTTTAACAACAAAAAAGTTAGAAAATGTTTTGACTGAGTTAGCAGAGGAACAGCAAGGATTTCAATTCTGAATTCAGTCTTAATTCTCCTTATCTTGTAATGTCATGAATGCTCATAGCTTTTTCCTGAATTTGCATGATCATTTGAGCCTTCCAGGAAGAATAATCCAGAAAGGATAGTCATTTGGTATAAGAAACATGACAGGAGTAGATTCTCTCCCAATCGATTCCATCGCTGATTTTTTTTCAGCCTTTTCCATTCCATGACTTCTGTCAAAGATGGACTGAAGACTGTGATTGTACACAGCTTCAATCCCATCCCAATGGGACCAGATCCATCTCAGACCCATCTCGGGGAGGGGGAAGAGGGGGAAACCACCAGCCGGGTTGAGGGGAGCCACATCTTTCTTCCCTGGCTAGGTATATTCCCCTTGAAGGCAGGAGGTAGTTGATAGTTGAAAATTAGCGTAATTAATACAATTTGAAAAGAGAAAAAAATAACTTTGAAAAGCAGAAAGATGTAGAGTGCCATCTAATGGTTAAAGGCACTTTTTCTCATATAATTTCATGGAAAATTGCTAATCTTACAAATGTGTGAATGAGAAATGAAATAAAATAAAATACTATATTATAACAATAACCACAGAAGCACTAAAAAGGATTGCAGCAAAGGGACAATGCAAAGATAATATTTTGGGACTGTTTGGCGTTGATTATGACAGAAAGACTAACGAGGAATTGAAATAAACAGATATTTTTGGCAAGGACTAAAATAAAAGATTCTGACTTTTAATAAAATAAAGAATAACTCAACCAATAAAAACATGAGAGAAATAGGCAAAAAATTCAAGTTGGAATTGCAAGCTGTGAGAGGAATGTTAAAAGAAAGAATGGAATTATTGGACATACTGGCAGAAAAATTAATGGTGATGCAGTTCACAGAAGAACAAAGAAAATTCATGGAGGAGGAGTTAGAAGAGGAGGAAAGCAGCTTCGAAAAGTACAAAGAACAAGAGACATTGCAAAAAGACATAAAAGGAATCAAAATTAAGACATTGATGATGTAGTAAATAAAAGGGGAAATACACTCAAGATTAAACAAAAGAAGAAGCTGTATAAGAAGAAACTTCAAAAGAGAAAACAGGAAAGGGTGGGTGGGGAAAATAAGGGATAGGCAGATGAAAATAAAAACAATGCTAGAGGAAAAAAATAGGAGTGAAGAGGAAAGACCAGAAAAACTTAGAAAAGGGAAAGCTGGTTAAAATTATAAGAAACTATAAGGCTGAAAGATTTAGAGATAAGGGTTAAAGATAAGGGGGGATACCACATGGAAATATATTTTGGTATTTTTTTTTAGAAATATAGATTGGAAAGATTTGAAATTTAAAACAAATAGGAATTACCTTAAGATTACTATATAATTACATTTGAGAAAAATGATGATATGAGAAATTAAGATGGTTTTATTGTTATCAAATCCTTCTTTTTTATATACATACCTATGAAAAATGTAATTGATTATTCAAATGATATTAGAAAAATGGAGAATATGGTAAAGTAGAAAAAATATGCTATTATGAAGATGGAATGAAAATTAAATAAAATTTTATAGGTTAAACTTAGTTAAATGGAAACAAAAAGGAAACTTAATTTTCTCCTTTTTTTCTTTATTATAAACATATTGTATTAGACATGAAATAGAAAATGTAATTGATTATATAAGGGATATGAGACAATAGAAAATATGGTAAACTAGAAAGGAAAGGAAAGCATTTGTAATGAGAGTATTATATTATGAAATGGTTATATGAATATATCTTGAATAAATATAAGATTTATTGTAGACTGAGGGATATACCATGTGGATCCTGAATATATTAATTTTGTTTCATTTTTACTCTTTGTTGTTTGTTTATTATATATCAGCTTTGAGAAAATTAATGAAGATAATGATGAATAATGTAAAATAAAATATGTGGTAAGCTGAAAATGGAAATAATAGGAGATAAAGACTGGAAAATATATGTGAGGATGAAATGTTTTTGATATTGAATTAATTAATATGAATTAATTAATATGAAGTAAGAACTTATTTAAAGATCAGTGGAATAGATAATGATTTGATATGAAATTAGATAAGAAAGTTGGAAATGTAATTATGACTGTGTATAAAAGTTATAACCTGGAATCATGTTGCATACTTGAAGAGATGTGTAAAAAGTAAAAAAATTCAAAAAAACTTTTTTAAAAAAAGAAAATTTTCCATTCCATATTATTCTCCACCTGAAGAGCATGTCAGCCCTATCTGCACCATTAACTGGTGAAGAGCATGTCAGCCCTATCTGCTAGAACACGCCATTAACAGCCATCTATCCTACTTGTATCATATACCTAAAGGAGGCACTTGGCTCTCTTTAGTGTTGCCCAAGCAGACTTTACTTATTCCAGGCTTTACACCAGTGGTTTCCAAACTTTTTCAGTCCACTTTGGTGCTACAAATTCATCCTCAGTGCCCCCCCCAGGGTAGGATTCAAATTTCTTTACTGGTTCTGTGGGCATGGCCTAATTTGAGGGTGTGGCTTAGTGGTCATGTGACTGGCTATGCTTTATTTCCTGCTCTGAAGTATGATTTTGATTTTAGTTTGATTTAAATATATTTCAGAGTAATGACTCAAAATACCTCAATTAGATGGTTGCTTTATTTCTGAGGGTTTTTTTTACACCTTTTATGTTTTTATGTATGTGCATTTTGAATACATCCTATGGAATATTGTTTGTTTGTTAAAAATATAAATAAATAGAGAGGAGTTAGGAACTACAATATGTAGCCAGAGGGATAAATATTTATGCAATTTTGAGCCTAGCATTACCCAGATAAGGGGAAGGCTTTTGAGGATTTTAGCCCAGAAGTGGGAAGGCAAAAGATAGCTGGAAGCCTAGTGGATATTTCCTTGGGGAAAGGATTGCTTCACAAGGAAGAGATGGATTTTGGTCTGGCTAGCTAGAAAGTATTTTAAGTTTTTTAAGTATTTTAAGACTTTTGCATTATATGCTTTAAATCAGTAGCTTTGTAGTTCTCTGAAGCTTGAGGTGATAGTTTAGCTGACTTAGAAGCCAGGGTGGCAGCAGTAAAAATGTACCGTGTATGTGGATATGTGATTCCCTTCAAATCGGGAAATTACAGTATTTGTTGATGATAGATAGATACACAGAGAAAGTTAAAGTTCTCTTATATGAGGAGTGGAGGATGGCATTGCCAGAGGATTGCTAGCTAAAACATAGAAGAAAGAACACAGTAGCATTTTTGTCAAAAATGGATGAATCTGGTGTATGTAGTTGGCCTCTGTGCATTCAAGTTGTGGCTCAATAATGTTGTTATGATGTAGTTATTCCAAGAGAACTGGGTTATCTTAATTGATAGGAATTTAAATCCAACTGAGTATCTGTCAGAGCACAGTTGTGTGGAGTTAAATACTAAAGTGTGGAAAGTTTGGAAGATAACCCTATAGAGAGAGGAGTTAATTTGTTTATTGATGTATTGTTCTGAGTGGAGGACAGAAAAAGGAAGGAATAAATATGCATTGGTTAATGGAGACATTGATGAAATTCTGGAAGCAGGAAAATTTCCATGTGAATGATCTGAAACAAGTAGATTTCATAGAAGCAGTTATTAAGTTGAAAAAAGCACAAATGAGTTGTTGAATTTCTTGGAACGGCAGGGCCTGAGAGTTTCAAGGAAAAAATTACAATATGTAGAACTTGAGGTAAATACCTAAAATATGCCAATTAATCATGGAAGTAAGAAGATTGAGAAATCTTAGAAAGATTGAGAAATCAATCCTAGAAAGGATTGAGGGGATAGTTAGACACCCCGACCAAAGAATAAGAAGGAAGTTTGGGAAATGGATGAAGAAATGGAATACCAAGAGTAACATATATCTATTATGAAGAATATAATAGAAAGAGTGCATGAGTGAACATTTGGGAACTAGCATTAATACATTACATGAAAAAAATATATTTGTAGGGACATATAAAATGATAGCCATGCAAGTGGGAAGAATTTATATATTGTATACAAATAAAGAAAAGGGTCATGCGGAAGCAGATAGTAGAAGGAAGGGATTTGATCATTTGACCATTCCAACAAATACAGGTAGATTACACTGACATGCCTGCAGTGGAACACTGAAGTGTTTGCTGGAAATAGTAGATCATTTGAATGAATGGGTTATATCGTTTCTGTGTGCAAGAGCAAGTGACTGTACTAATAATAAAATACCTAGAAAGGGGTTGGTTGAATTTATTGACTATGATAGAGGCACGCATTTCACTGTCTAGATGGTACGATAAGGAATGGAGCAATTCAGGATTAATTGGCAATACCACATAGATACAGAGGGAGGGAGTGGCTTTAAAAGAATTGGTAAACAAGTTAATATTGGAGCTCCAGGTTCTCTGAATGAAATTTTTGCCCTTATCCCTAGAAGAAATATGTGTATTTCACCTTGTGAAATGATGTTTGGCATATCATACCTGGAAAGTCTATAATATGTCACTAAAGATGCTTTTTGTAAAGAACTATACACTTGGGTTCTTCTTTTTTTTATCTTACCTCAGGAAAAAAGGACTGCTAGCTCAATTTGCTGGCTATCGAGATTACCTCCTGAGTTTGCTGTCCATAAGTTCCAATCTGGTAATTGGATAAAAAGCTGAGCAAATAGCCAGGCTTAGGACAGGTCTTGTTGAATCCTGCTGATCACTGAAACAGCAGTCTGGACAAATGACCCTCAGAATGGACGGTGAAGCAAGGCACATAAAATTCTTTTACACTTTTTAAAGTTTCATATATACTTAGTTTATGGAACATTGGGAGACTGAGTTGCTTATTTGGCTGGGAGAAATAAACTTTTATATTGTGTTGTCAATAGTAGACTGGTGTAAACAATGGCTGTGGTATAAGAAGGAAGAAGCAGGGGTGGGATTCTACCAGTTCGCACCCATTCGATAGAACCCCTTGTTAACATTCTAAGCAATTCAGAGAACCGGTTGTTAGAAGAAATTATTGGCCTAATCTTCTAAGGAAGGCAGGAAGGAAACATTCTGATATTGCTTACAGAAACTACCTGTCAGGCTACAAAACTTTTCCCATTCACTCAACTAGAATGAACTTCTGAAAACGTATCAAAACATATCAAAAAGGAATTATTTATTGAGATGAGACAATTCCTGTAGGAGTTCAAAGCAGCGTCTGAGGTCTCTAAGGCATACAGGGATACATAAGGGAATTTAGAACCCCTCCCCTTATCTCAATGTATTTAGTGAAACAAAAACCAGTATGTTAATTCCTCCCCACCCCTCTTGTCAGGAATGATCTTTTCACAGTTTCCCAGGGCATACCTAATTTTCCCCCCACCCCCATTTTAGAACAAACTATTCAAGAGATTCCCAAAGTACAATCTCACTGTGGAATTTTTATGACCTTCTCATCTCCTGGTNTGTCTCAGGAATGTCTCCAGAGTTTTTTTCCCCTTCCTTTCCTTGTACTTTGCTTGTGTGGAGTGAGTATTCAAAATTACAATGGCACTGAAAAAAGTGACTTATGACCATTTATCACACTTATGACTGTTGCAGCATCCCCACAGTCATGAGAGGCCAGGTGAGGAGATGCGTGCCTCGATGTAAATGATATTGAGTTGGCCACACCCAGTCAATAACATGACCACCAAGCCATATCCACCCAGTCACATGACCACCAAGCCATGCCCACAGAACCAGTTGTTAAAAAAATTGAATCCTACCCCTGGGAAGAAGGGAGAAGAAGTGGATATAAGTCCCCAACAATCGGTTGTAAATTTTAATATATAAACTACAGATGTAAAGTGGGAGGAGGCCTAGTCCATTTATAACATTGCAACATGAAGTTGATAGTGATAATGGTTGATACCCATGTGTAGGGCAAGGATGGAGGCTTTTTGGTGTATTGCCTAGGTTTTGTATTACATGGCAGCAGCTATGTTTCCATACTGAACCTGACAGTGATAATTACCAGGTACAAACCACTGACACCAATTGAATCCACAGATGGGATAAGATCCACCTTGGATGATGGATTACCTTTGGGTTGATATCCAAAGTATAATTGCAAATATGATGAAGTCACCAATCATAGGGATGAGTTAAGAAGACTGTCAGATCTGTGTATCTGGCATTCTTCAATGGAAGAAGAAGGGGGGAGGTGGGACAACTTTTTGATGTAACCTGAATATCTTAATTCTTGTATTGAATCTGTATAACTTGCACATGATTTCCAACTAGGGACTGGAGCCCAGATGTCACCTTTGGACAGTGGAGAACCTCTCTGTCGTTCTCCTCTTCCCCGGTATTTTTAAGGTCGAGGTTTTCTTTGAAGGTGGGAAACCAGGTCACCAATGAAGGAGAGTGAGTGAACCAGAAATTGAGAGAACCTGAGTTGTCACCCCTGAGAATAATCGAACAATGGAGCAAGCTGGAGGATCAGCAGCAGTGCCAAGTACCTTGCTATTCCAGAGCAGAGGATTAACCCTGGCCAACCCAGAGACATACAACTGCAGAGAAAGACCCCTAAGACTGTTTATCCCCAGCCAAGGGAAGGGGGAGGAAGTAGCAGCATTACTGGATTCGGGATGCACCCGGTGCCTAATCAACCCCACCCTAGAAGGGAAATTGGGAGTCCACCTAAGGAAAATGGAAAACCCCATTACTTTCTGCCAGTTAGATGGAACTGTAGTGGGCGGGGGGAGCCAGCCAGTTTTGCCACAGACCCATTGAAAATAGAACTGGGGAACCATAGCGAGATGCTCATGTTCATTGTAGCCCAAGGAATGGAAGGGCCACTAGTCCTAGGACTCACATGAAATGGAGAAATGGAATCTACAGAATCCATTTACAGAAATGGAATCCAAAAATAAACTGGAGGAGAGGAACTGTACATTTCCAGAAACATGTAGCCTTTGCAAACAGCCCAGAGGGGGGAAGGAAAGAAAAGAGAACAGAGAACCAGCCATGGCTGGCCAGCCAGTTGAACCCATTAACATTCCCAAAGAGTATCAGGATTTAGCTCAAGTATTTAGCGAGGAGGCTTTTGATGAACTCCTACTTCATTGCCCCACAGACTGCACCACTGAAATCCTACCAGGGGCTAAACTTCCAAAACTGAAAATGTATTGTATGTCCCCCAGAGAACTAAATGAACTTAGAGCATTTATTGATAAAAATCCAAAAAGGAGTTTCATTGAACGTACCCAATCAAAAATAGCACCCCCAATATTATTCTGTGAAAAGAAAGATGGCTCTCTATGCCTCTGAGTGGATTTTTGTACCCTGAACACCATGTCTGTGAAGAATATGTACCCGCTCCCCCTCATGGACATGTGGGGATATGCTAGCTCACCTTTCTAAAGGAATTTTTTTTTTCAAAGTTAGATCTACGAGAGGCATACTACTGCATCAGAATAAGGGAAGGGATGAGTGGAAGACTGCTTTTAACACCTCACTGGTATGCTACCAATTTAAAGTGCTCCCTTTAGGATTACAAGGAGCACCTGCTGTATCTATAGAATTAATGAGATTCTACATTATTTTTTGTACAAAGGGGTTCTAGTTTATCTCAATGACATTTTAATCTCCACTGAAACAAAACAAGAGCACATAAAGTTACTCTGAGCAGTTCTCACAAAACTCCAAAATGCCAAACTATATGCAAAACTCTCTAAATGTGAGTTCCACCCAAAAAAATTGACTACCTGGGATATAGAATATCCCATGAGGGAATAGAGATGGACCTACAAAAAGTAAAAGCTGTCGTTAATTGGGAGCCGACCCATATTCGCAAACAACTGCAAAGCTTTCTGGGTTTTCCAAACTTTTACCGTCAGTTCATTCCAGCTTTTGTGAATATTGCCCTCCCCATCACAAACTTGCTAAAAATGAAAGGGGAAGAGAAGCTGGAGCCAAAGCAACCCCTTCCCTGGACGATGGAATGCCAAGTGGCATTTGAAAAACTTAAACAACTATTCTCAGCAGAACCAATCCTGAAACAACCAGACCCTGAACAACCATTTGTCATCCTAGTAGAAGTGACGTAGCAGTTGGAGCAGTTCTACTCCAAAAGAATGAACATGGACAGTTGCAACCATGTGCTATACTTCCTAGAAACTGACAGGAACTGAGCAAAGATGGGCCATATGGGATATGAAAGAGGCATATGTTGTCCAATGGGCACTCCTCACATGGAGACACTTCCTAGAAGCGAACAAAATTTCCTTCAAAATCTGGACTGATCATAAAAATTGAGAAGCCCTGAAAAATTCACGGAAATTCTCAGAAAAACAAGCAACGTGGGCTCAATATTTTAAATGGTTTAATTTCACTCTCAAATATTTTCCTGGGAGAAAGAACTTCTCAACAGATGCACTGTCCAGAAATCCCCAATACAACAGCAAAAAGATTGAGGTTATAAAACCAATGATCCAACTGACCCAACTAGCAGCCAAAGTAATCACCCGGGCACAAGAGAAAAAAAAATCATCCCTAACTGAAGACACAACGATGTCAATAATTAAGGAGGCAGTACTCAAGGACGTCTGGCTCCAGACTAACAAAAGCACTTGTTTACTCCAAGATGGACTGGCCTGGGTAGAAAACAAACTTTATGTCCCTGCAAGATCTCATGTATCTCATGAAACTCTGCCACGACTCCAAAATAGCAGGACACTTAGGGTTTGTAAAAACCCTGCACCTCATCAAAAGACAATTTTGGTGGCTGTCTCTCAAAAGGGACATTGAAAATTATGTTGCAAGCTGCCCCACCTTGCCACTGCAAAGAGAAGACAAGGAAAATATCCTGGACTTTTATAGACAGTAGCAGGCCCTTCTGCACCCTGGAAAGAGATTTCTATGGACTTTATAACAGAGCTTCCCGAAAGTGCTGGAAATACTGTCATTTGGGTTGTAACTGATCTTTTTTCAAAACAGGTTCATTTATTCCATGCCAAAAGATCCCAACTGCCAAGGCATTGGCAAAGATGTTTCTAATACACATTTATCGCCGTACGATGTGAGTCCCCCCAATGGATTATTCGAGTAGGGGTATTCAGATTCCCATCCAAATTTTGGCAGGGTTTTGCTAAACCTATTAGGGCTCCCACCAGAATTTGATTTGTGTCATCAAGATCACCACCTAGACACAGATGATTGGGAAACACAATTAATTTCACTCTCAAATATCTCCCAGGGAAAAAAATTTCTTGGCAGATGCCCTGTCTAGAAACCCAATACAACAGCAAACAGATTGGAATTTGTAAAACCCTCTTGATCCAACCAACCACAATTGCAGCCAAAGTAACCACCCACGCTACAACGCAAGAAAGAATCCACTGACATGACAATGCCTAAAAGCGACTCTCCCAAATTTAAGGAGGCACCTTGCTTAAGGATGACTGGCTCCAGGCTAACAAAAACACGTTGTTCTCAAACGGTCTAGGCGTGGGTAGAAAACAAACTTTATGTCTCTGCCAGCCAGAGAATGAGGACCTCTGAAAATGATGCATGACTACAATAGCTGGAACACTTTGGATTTGTATATAACCGCTGCAACTCATCAAAAGACATATTCTGAATGGCCATCTTTCAAAAAAGATATTGAAAGCTATGTTGCTGGTTGCCCTATCTGTGCTGCTACAAAAAGAAAAGACAGTGAAAATTCCTGGGACTTTTACAACAGTGCAGAACCTTCAGCATACTGGAGAGAAGATCTCTCTATGGACTTTATACTAGAACTCCCTGAAAAGTGAAGGAAATCTTGTCATTTGGGTTGTAACTGATCTTTTTTCAAAACAGGTTCATTTTGTACCATGCCAAAAGATCCCACAGCCAAGGCATTGGCAGAGAAGTTCTTATACACATTTCTCGCTTCCATAGAGGCTCCCAACAGATTATCTCAGATAGGAGTGTACAATTCACATCCACATTTTGGCAGGCATTTTTTAAAAACTATTAGGCTCCACCCAGGGGTTGTCGTCTTTGAATCATCTGGCAACTAATGGCAGATCGGAACAAACTAATAGTGTATTAGAAAAATATTTAAGAATGCTTTTTAATTATCAACAGGACAATTGAATGACTTTCTTCCTTTTGCAGAAGTAGCCATAAATACTCGATCTACAGTAGCACTGGTTTCACCCACATTCAAGGCAGCCACAGAACAAGAATTCAACCCATTGCAAAGGCTACCGACAAGGAACCTGAAATTCCCCCCTTCGGAGAAGGTAAATAATTTGCAAACCACTTGGCCCCGTGGTCAGACTAGCCTTTACAAGAGGCTAGAGGCAGCTTTTAAAACTCAAGCAGACAAAAAAACAACTGTGATCCTAAACCATTACAAAGTTGGGAACCACATATAATTGTCTAACAAAGTTCCTAAAAAATCATTGCTACCCCTCTAAGAAATTGGGAACTAAATTTCATTAAGGCCATTTTCCATCTCCAGAATTATCAACCCTATTACTGTAGCGCTTCTACTTTCCAAAAAACACTTAGACAGGTTCATCATATATCAGCATATATTTCACTATAGCCTACTCAAACCAGAGATCACTTCAAAAACTTAAAACCCCCACCCTTCCCACACCACCAACTCCCATTATTGGTACATGGGGAATAATGTTTTGAAATTAATATATCTTTGATTGCGCACTTACATGGATCCACACAATATTTAGTAGCTTGGAAACACCGTTCCCTCCTCACAAAATGATGGCAAGCCAAACGACATGTAAAAGCACCTAACATTATCTATGGAAGTTCCACCTGAAATACCCTCACAAACCATCCTAAGTTGTAAATGTAACACATGTTTTATGTCTTCCAGGTGGATTTCTCAGTTTTTTGAGGAGGGCAATCTGTCAGATCCATGTATCTGCCATTCTTCAATGGAAGAAGTGGGGGAGTTGGTACAAGTAATCCTTTTTGATGTAACCTGAATATCTTAAGTCTTGTATTGAAACTATATAACTTGCACACGATACACAACTGGGGACTGGAGCCCAGATGCTTGGAAACTTGTCACCTCTTGGAGAGATAGCAAGAGGAGAAGGGGCCATAGAAATTCCAGCTCGGAAAGACACTTCCTGGGAAACTTTTCTCACCTATGTTCCCAGAAAAAAGGGGGGATTAACATGTTGCTTCTTTGTATTGACAAAATCCACAGCAGACTAAGCAGACTAAAGGGTTCTAACTCCCTTTATCTATGCTGTATGCCTGGAGTCATATTAGACCCTGCTTTGACTATTACTTGGATAATTTCCTTTTCAATAAAGAATTCTTTTTGAAATACCCAGCTTTAAGAAGTTCATTTTTTATCATTTGAAGGGGAGAGAACCTGGACCTCACAGACTGGAAGCTTTGTATAACCATTGTGTTGAATTATATGATACTTATTCACCTTCCTCTATGGGATTTAGAATTTTGGAGGAAGGATTATTTTTGCCAATATATTGAATTAAGAAGTACTCAATTGAGGCTATGTTTCTGTGAGGAGACCTTCCATTTATAGGAGTGGTAGATGTATAGTTGGATACCTCAAAGATCCTAAGGCTCCAATTAGAGCCTTGCAATTTTACTAGTTTATGATTGTGTAAAATATAAGTACCCAGGAAAGAAACAGGATAAGAATATAACATATAATCCTTTACCGACTGAGTATGTGTTTTCTTGTACTGAAATAGAAGAGATAAATGCAGTGGGACAAGTATTATACCTAGATAGTAGTTTATATTTTTTTGGCTTATATGCTTATGCATTTGTACATGGAATATGTGGACCCTATGCAATATGCTACATGACAACAGGTATAGCAATAGAGAACTCCAAAAACATAAACAAGTAAATGAAGTTATATTATATGGTGAGTGATAGTCTTTCTAATGGTGGTGGATTTTTTAGGATACACAGAAGAGATACATGTATACAAAAATGTACACAAAAATAAGGTAGAATTTAAACCTGGAGCGACAGTAAGAGAATATGATATGGATTAACTTCTTGATTATCAATTTTTACCTGGTTGTACTTATTCATTTGTATTATTGTTGTTATAATCGGCTTCATTTCTTATATCTGTATTCAATGTACGCCTGTTATGTTAACTACAGATGTAACACCAAACCAAACCAAGAAAAAAGGAGTTAAGCCTCCAGGTAGTGATAATTCATAGGTCTAAATGGTGAAATAGAACAGGAGGGACTGTGATATGTAAAATTATATCTGTGAAAATATAAAGCAATGATAATGCCATTGCTCTGTGCTAACCTAAGATAATTTACTGGAATATCATGTAAGAATTCTCTATGGTTTTGTATAAATAAATAATACATATTTGGCAGGTAATGCTGACCAGTGTCATGTTAATGAATGAGATTACTAGAAATGAAAACGGGTAAACAGGACAAGGAAACAGATGCTATGCTACAATAACAGGAGGGTTGCGTAGCAGGATATGTAGTTGGATAGATTGTGAACCCAGGAAAGGGGAAGAGAGCATATATTTGAACCTGTATATAAACCCCAACTTTCCTAGGAACCAAGGACAGAATTCCCTTTTGCAAAAGTTTCATAATAAAACTCTTATATATTATACATGTGTCTCCAGTCTGAATACCTGAATGGTTGATACCTGAATACCTGAATATTCCAGTCTGAATACCTGAATACCCAAAAATGGTTTTTATCACACCAACTCTCCACGCAAGCAGACCCTACACCATTTTTGACAGATGGCAATCTAGTCTCATCTTAAAAGCTTCCAGTTATGAAGCTCCCACAACTTCCAAGGGAAGGTGTTATTTTGGTTGATTGTTTTCACTGTCAGAAAATTTATCCTTATTTCCAGGTTGAATCTCTCCTTGTTCAGTTTCCATCCATTATTCCTTGTCTGGCCTNGTTGAATCTCTCCTTGTTCAGTTTCCATCCATTATTCCTTGTCTGGCCTTCAGGTGCTTTAGAAAATAGCTTGATCCACTCCTCTCTGTGGCAGCCCCTCAAATATTGGAACACTGTCATCGTGCATCCCATAGTCCTTCTCTTCATTAGACTAGTCATGCCCAGTTCCTGCAACCATTCATCATATGTTTTAGCTTCCAGTCCCCTAATCATCCTGGTTGCTCTTCTCTGCACTCTTTCTAGAGTCTCAACATCTTTTTATAGTGTGGTAACCAAAATTGGATCCAATACTCTAGGTGTGGTCTTACTAAGGCTTGGAACATTGGAACATTATAAACTAGCTTCAAGTGTACATTTTGGATCAAGGTAATTTTCATTACAGCTAAAAGATAGAGTGATTAAGCTTTCTAAGAGGATAAGGTAATGAGAATATTTTAACCTTCTCAGGACACAGTACAGATTGTGTACGGAGAATTAGAAGGTGGGAGCACAATCTCTCTGGTTTTCATTAGTCTCTTAAAAATATTTTGTTATGATATCTATCATATCATATCATTCTGGACTTCCTGCAGATTTGGCACCATTTTGGAGTATTTGTTATATTTTGATTCCTTATTATATTAAATCTGGAAATTGATGCTTGGGAATATGTAGTTCTGATGGTTTTATCAGATTGGCAAGGATAAATTAGATAATGGAGTATACCAGCAATTATTTTAGTTACCAAAGGATTATGCTTTAATTAATGGGGGGAGGGGTGTGTGTGACTTGTTGCCCTATTCTTGGGATTCCAGTGTAGAGTAGGGTGACCTTTCTCAGCTTCATTTCAAAGCCTTCAGAAACACATATTCCTTAGTTTCATTTTTGGTAGAAATAGGCAAAGCCTTCCAAGCACAAGGTAAGAAGAACTTGTTCTTGGCAAAATTCAGGGAAATGAAACTATTGAAAAAGGAGGGCAATGGTGGATCAGCACCTTCTATAAGCTAGTCAGAAACTCCCATTGAATGCAAACCTAACCGTAATGGTACTGCACTTTTGATGGCTTTGGAGGCATCTGTCCACCTTTATTTCTCTGGTGTTCTCTGACAAGCAAAAGGGGTGTTATGGGATTTTCAGTATTTCTGACTATGCTTTCATGTTTATGTATTGTGCAAATTTCTTGTTCTGGCTTGCAGTAAAGGCTTGAATTATGAATTGATAGTTTGTGTCAGGCTACAGAACTTTTCCCATTCTATCAACTAGAATGAAAACATATCAAAAGGAATCCTTTATTGAGATGAGACAGTTCATGTAGGGATTAAAAGCAGCGTCTGAGGTCTCTCAGGCATGCAAAGATAGATAAGAGAGTTTAAAATGCCTCCCCTTATCTTGATGTGTATTTAGTAAAACAAAGAGCCAACATGTTAATTCCCCCCACCCCCTTTTCCAGGGTTTCCCAGGACACATCTCACTGTGGAATTTTTATGGTCTCTTCATCTCCTGGCTGTCTCTCCCAGAGGTGATAGGTTCCAGCCATCTGGGTTTCATCCCTCCATTGTATCATGTGTAGGTTATATAAATTCGATATAAGGTTAAATATATTTAAGTTACATCAAGAAGGATTTCTTTATTAGTCTCCCCCCCCTTTCTTCTTCCATTGAAGAAATGACAGATACACAGATCTGACAGTTTGCCAGTAGTTTTCCAAATGCAATTCAATGCTTGTTTTAATTTCTTTTTTTTAAAAACAAAGTTTATTAATTTTATCAATTAAAACAAGACAAAAACACAAAACAGATTAAAAATCGTCAGCAACAACAAATTGTGATTCTTCATTTGTAACATTATTTTGTGCTATAATTACAACTACTATATTATGCGTAAATATGTTTACTACTACTCATGCTCATCTTCTTTACTATTTACTGTACATTCTGTTTTCACTCAATCCATTCAAAGCAATATTCCCAAATCCTGTAATACTCTGTTAGTTCTTCATCTTTTAAGGCTAGCGTTAATTTATCCATTTCCACTCAACTCATTATCTTTTGAATTACCATTTCGTCTGGGGAAGTAAACTGTTGTTTCCAGCATTGGGCGTATGCGAGGTTGGCTGCCGTCAGTATATGTAATATTATATATTTTGCATTTCTAGCATATTTTTCCTTAAAGAATCCTAATAAAAACAATTCTGATTTTAGTTCAATTTCTTCTTTCTTCTTTTTTCCAACCATTTTTTAATTCTCAACCAATATTTTTGGGCTTCTGGCCAAGACCACCACATATGATAAAATGTACTGTCCTTTTTTTTTACATTTTCAACATGCCGGACTCATATTGGGGTACATCTTCGCCAAACTTGAAGGGGCAGATGCCATCTATAAACATTTAATAGGCATTTTCTTTGTATGTTGCCAATTTTGTAATTTTATTATTCATATTCCAAACAGTCTCCCATTCTGCCAAATTTATATTACGACCAATATTTCGGTTCCAGGCTACCATGTTACCTTTAACTATTTTTTTATCTGGTCCTAGTAGGATTTTATCTAATTGTTGTGATTTCACATGCATTCCATACTCTTTTATATCCTGTCTATTTTGCACTTGAAGAAAAGTCCACCTGTCAATTTGTATCCCTTGTTCCTGGAGGTCTTGCCATGTTTTCAACTTTCCTTGTATCTAATAGATCTTTATATTTAATCATCTTATTCATATCTAAGTTATTGGGGTGGATCATTGCTTCCATTGTTGATAGTCAAGAGGGGATCTTTGTATAATGTTTTTTTCCTGATTTTATTCCAATTTACATAATAAAGGATCTCTAATTAGGTGTCTGTGGAACTATTTCTGTTTAGAAGTCCCCGTATCCCACTGAAAGGCATGCCAGCTCCTTTGTAAGTCATGACCTTCTAGAATTAATATCCTTTTGTTGGTTAAAGCCCATATCACACTGCACCAATGGATGGAAAGAGGATGTAAAACGGAGATTCATCCGTTCTCTACTCACTGCATCCGCTTTTCATCCTCTCTATCTGTCCAGCATCTGTCGACTGAGGTTCCATCGGCTCAAAAAGTTTTGAGCTGCTCAAAACTTTTTGAGCGGAAAATGTATCCAATGCGTCCCTTCTGCATCTGCAACGCATACGGGGAATATCCGTTCTACATCCGTCATCATCCGTTACGCGTCCGCTATATCCACTAGGCAACCGCTGCGCATCCGCGCAACTCAAATCCGCTCCAGCGGAAAGCGGACACAGGGAGGAAGCGAAACAGATGCAGAACGGACGCACAGTGTTAGTAGCACGGACGGAGAAAGGATGAAAGCGGATGCAGCTCGCATACAAAGCATTTAAAACGGAAAAAACGTTCACAGAGGGGACCTATCTCAGATATTTAGGATGTCTGCAGGATGCCTAGAGGATGCAAAAGGACACCTAGTGGATCAGGAGAAGAGCAGAGTACGGACTGTACAACAAGCTGATGGTGGAGCTGAGGAACGAAGACCCTCGTGCATTCCAGAACTTCATGAGGATGCCTCCAGCCAGCCCATTCCTTTCCGTGTTGTCCGCTCTGGTTATGCAAATTTTTGCCCCTTTTGAGAGCAGATAACAACGGATGGAACATTTTTCTCGTCCGCTGTGTCCTTTTTACAAACGTTTTGCATCCGTCGGCCAGTGTGACAGGGCCTTAAATTCACCCATTCTTTTAGCCAGACTAGAGAGGCTGCATTATAATATAGCTCCCAATTCGGGAGTCCCAAACCACCTCTGCTTTTCACATCCTGTAACGCTTTTAGATTTATTCTAGATTTTTTTTGCCTGCCAGATAAATTTTGCAATAGTCCTATTAAGCTCTGCAAAATAATTTTTATGTATTCTAATCGGTATTGTCTGAAATAAATATACAAATTTTTGTAAAATTGACATTTTTATGGCGGCAATCCTCCCTAATTGGAAGAGTTGCAATTTAGCCCATAATTTTAAGTCTTTTTTTACTTGTAGTAATTTGTTATAGTTGTTCTCCATTGGGCCCCCTCCATTGGGCCGTCAGCAGGGGTGGGATTCAAATTTCTTAACAACCGGTTCTGTGGGTGTGGCCTAATTTGTCGGTGTGGCTTGGTGGTCATGTGACTGGGTGGACATGGCTTGTATGTAAATATTATAAATATTTATGTAAATGTTGATTTTTTTTATAAAAAAGAGCAACTTTTACCCAACAGCAGGCAAAGCAGGCAGGCAGACTGAGTTGCTCACAGAATCATTCAGTGATCTATCTATCTGTCATTGGCTAGCTCAGTTTCTCAAATTTGCTTGCGTGAGTCTGCACTGAATAACAGAACCTTCAGTTCTAAAGGAGGTTCGGCTGTGCTTAAAAGCAGAGCCGAATATCTAAAGACCAGCTAGAAAACAAGAAATCCAACCGTTTCCTGATTCATGGTCATCTAAATCTCCCGGCACAGCAGAACACCTGATGGTCAGAAAAAGAAAAAAAAGGAATTTAGCAGGCAAGTTTGCTGGGTAAGGATTGAGTGGGCGGGGAGGGTTCCTGCGGGCCATGTGGGTGGTGCAGCCTTGTGTTTCTGCACAGCCTGGATTAATTGCTTTGGGGGGTGTTCTGGGGGTGAGATTTCTCTGCGGCCCACTGAAATTTTCACTGGTCTATGAATTTTCACTGGTCTTCCTTTCTCTCTCTTTTACTTTCTTTCCCTTTCCCTTTCCTCTTTCTTTTCTTTCTTTCCCTCTCTCTTTTTCTTTCTCTTTTTCCTCTTTCTATCAATTTCTCTTCTCCCTCTCCTTCTAAAGCTAGACCACTTGAAACAAATACACACACACAAATGCACGCTTCCAACCAGCCCTCACACCTCGCCTTATTGTTTGTTTTTAGCAGTGGGCCACACACAGAAGTACTTTGCAAGTGCCCAGCAGCATCACTGACAGGGTGCTTGGATCAGTGCCTCTTCCACACAAGCAAGCATCTCTCTCCAGAGCAGCCAGGGGGAGGAGATGGACTTGCAGGGATTTGGAAGGGCGGGATGTGGCAGTTTACACTGCCATGCATTAGAATTCCCTGCGGCATAGAGAAAGGTGATCATGAAGGTCCTTCCTTGCAGCCGGGGCTGGTGCATCTAAGACACGGAGATTGCTGCTCGCTCGGCCTCTGATTGTCTTAGAGCGAGGTGTCTGGGTTCCCACCCTGCCCTCCAGGCAAGTTGTTTGGACATGGCATTTGGGGTAAGTTTGCTCCTTACTTCTCCTCCCCCTTCTCCATTTCTTGGCTCTCTTTTGTTTCATGTCCCTTCTGACTGCCTGGGAGGCTTTCGCAATTGGAAAGAAAAGAAAAAATATGAATGGGAAGAGAGAGAAAGAAAGAAAGATTATAATGTCTATAGCGAGGTGACGCTGATTTGAATGGAAGTTTTTTTGGCTGTGGAAGGGAGGAGAAACTTTGCTCTGAACCCCGGAGTGCTTTGGCCAAGAGAAGGGGATTAGCTTAGCCCCCATCCCTCCATCACCAGCTAACTGGCTTCAAGACTGGAAATTATTTCCTTTGCCTTCTCCCTTCCCTAGGGAAGGGGGAGGAGGAGGAAAGGGTGAGGAGAGCGGCAGTGGTAGGCCATTTGGGGAGGCAATACAAGGCACTGGGGAGGCAATACAAGGCAGTTTGGGGAGGCAATATGAGGCCATTCAGGGAGGCAATATGAGGCCGTTTGGGGAGGCAATATGAGGCCATTCGAGGAGGCATTATGAGGCTGTTTGGGGAGGCAATGGGGAGGCAAAATGAGGCAATGGGAAGGCAATACAAGGCCATTCAGGAGGCAATATGAGGCCATTCAGAGAGGCAATATGAGGCTGTTTGGGAAGGCAATGGGGAGGCAATACGAGGCCATTTGGGGAGGCAATACAAGGCAATGGGAAGGCAATGCGAAGCCATTCAGGGAGGCAATATGAGGCTGTTCAGGGAGGCAATATGGGGCTGTTCGGGGAGGCAATATGAAGCTGTTTGGGAAGGCAATGGGGAGGCAATACAAGGCAATGGGGAGGCAATGCGAGGCTGTTCGGGGAGGCAACATGAGGCTGTTCAGGGAAGCAATATGGGGCCATTCGGGGAGGCAATATGAGGCAATGGGGAGGCAATACGAAACAGTTTGGGGAGGCAATATGAAGCTGTTTGGGAAGGCAATACAAGGCAATGGGGAGGCAATGCGAGGCTGTTCAGGGAGGCAATATGAGGCTGTTCAGGGAAGCAATATGGGGCCATTCGGGGAGGCAAAATGAGGCAATGGGGAGGCAATACAAAACAGTTCGGGGAGGCAATATGAGGCTGTTCCAGGAGGCAATACAGTGGCAGCAGTAGGCCATTGGGGGAAGCAATGTGGTGATGCTTGTAAGCCATGCTGTGTCATTCCCCCCCTGCCCACACTCCCTTTGGCCAAGTGTGGCACCCCCACACACACACTGTTGGCCTTACCTTCTCAGGCTGCATGGGAAGCAGCTGGGTGAGTGAGAAAAGGAAGGCTCACCAGGCAGCATGTAAAGGAGTGGGAGGGGCAGGCAGGGAAGGGGCGGGGCCAGTCAGTGGCACGACTTGCCGGTTCTCCAAACTGCACATAATCATAACAACTGGTTCTATAGAACCGGTCCGAACCGGTAGAATCCCACCCCTGGCCATTAGCCATATATTTATTTTTGTCACCTGTAATCCCACCACCCTTTCTAATTCTAACATCTGAACTTCTGTTTAATTTTTAGATAATAATTTTGTTTTCTTTTTATTAATTTTGAGTCCTGCTACTGTTCCAAATCGCTCTAACTCATTCGTTAATTATTGTCCTCTCTCTATCGGATCTTCAATTAAAAAAACCCATATCATCGGCAAATACTTATATTTTATATTCTTTCTTGATCTTCAGTCTTTTTATTTCTGGGTTTTGTTTGATTCGTCTTAATAGTACTTCCAAGGATAATATGAAGAGCATATATAGGGAGCATCCCTGTCTGACACCTTTTTCTATTTTTAGTGTCTGGGTGGTATTTCCCATTGACATAATATTTGCCTTTTGTGAAGAATAAATTGTGGTTATAATATTTTCAAATTTAGTGCCTAAATTCAAATTATAAATTTGTTGGATCAAAAATTGCCAGTTTAGGTTATCAAATGCCTTCTGGGCATTCAGGAATACAAAGGCTATTTGTTTCTTCAGATGGGCTTCATAGTACTCCAGAATATCTATCACAATTCTTAAATTATTCCTAATTTGCCTATTGGGAAGAAATCCATTTTGGTCCTTATGAATATATTCATTCAAAATTCTTTTCAATCTGTTTGCTATAATGGTGGTGAAGATTTTATAATCGGTATTTAGTAGGGAGATTGGCCTCTAATTTTGTGTCAAACAGGGATCTGTATCCTTTGAGATCAACGAATTCAATCCATCCCTCCATGAGTCCGGCATCTTGACTGCAACTAGTACCTCATTATATAACTCCACCATCAAAGATCCTATTTGTTCTTCTATTATTTTATAGAGTTCTGCTGGGATACCATCTGGCCCTGGTGTTTTATTCTTTTTCTAATTTCCTATTGCTAATTTCAATTTGGGCCACATTATATCTTTAATTAAAGATTCTTTCATTTCCTCCTTAATTACCATCTCTTTTATATCTCCAAAATTGAGACCTCATCCACATCCTCCTTTTTATATAAATCCTCAAAATATTTAAATATAATTTCTTTTTTCCATTTCTATCGTGTGGCTGGCTATCTCCATTTTCATGTAATAATTGATAGATTGTTCTCTTCTCCTTTTCTTTTTGGAATCTATAAGAAAGCCATCTCTCTAGTTTATTGGCCTATTCAAAAGTTATTTGTCTAGTTATGTTCATACTTTTAATCATTTCATCTTGTTCTATTAGATTAAGTTCATGTTTAACTAATATCACCTGATTTTTTTAAAACTGGCATCTTTTGATATATTTTGTAGTTGGGAAAAAATCCTCAATTTTTTGCTGTAAATTATTTTGCTGGGCATATTTATCTTTATTTCTTTTTGCAGTAAATGATATTGTAATACCTCTTATAATTACTTTTATGGTATCCCATAAATTTTGTATAGTCATTTGATAGTTATTATTTTCATTAAGGAAGTAGTTTAATTCTTCCTTAAATTTCTTAATAAATTCTTTGTCTTTTACTAATTGGGTGTTTAAGGTCCATCTTCTCCTTGCCTTCTTTCTACCCTTCCAAATTATCTGGAAGGGGTTATGGTCTGCCCACTCACTTGGTAAAATTTCTATCTCCTCTAATTCATTCACTAATTCTCTGTTCATCCAAGCCATATTGATCCTTGTCCACAACTGATGTGGATTTGAATAGAACGTGAATTATTTTTTATCAGGATTCAGTTTCCTCCAAGTATCTATCAAATTGAATTCTGCCATCATGTCTAAATATGTTTTTGGCAATACTCTCTTCTTCCCCTCCCATGCCACTACTGTGATCTTTTTGGTGGTCTGCTATGGCATTAAAATTTCCTATATTACAAATATTTCTTTTTTTCTAGTTTTGCTATTATTTCATGTAGGATTTTTAAAAATTAAAAATTTTGATTTTCTTTGGGGATGTAGATTACAACTAATAATATTGACTTTCCATTAATCCAGATTTGTAAAACCAGAATTCTTCCATCAGGGACTGTCCAAATTAAGCCTGCTTTGATATTATCTTTAACATATATCGCTATCCCTTTCTTTTTCTCCGAGTCTGCAGGTGTAGTAAATAATCTCTCTAATTTAGAGCATGCTATATATTTTTCGTCTGATTTTCTAATATGAGTCTCTTATAAGCATATAATATCTGCCTTCTGTTTTATTAATTTCGCTATTGTTCTTTTCCTTTTCGCTGTTGAATTTAGACCATTTATGTTAATGGATAGCAATTTCAGCTCCTCTTCTATTTCCTTGTTTTTCTTTCACCTTTTGTCTTGTAATTACTCTGGTTTCTCCTTGCATTGTCATCTAGTCTTCTCGTTCTTGTTGTTGGATTATGTTACTATTTCCTTGATTTCTATCTTTGTTTCTTTGTTGTCCTTGGTCTTCTTTGGAGTTGGGTTCTAAATCTTCTTTACTGCTGTATTCTTCCGTTCCCAATAGCTGCTTGTAGAATTCTTGTGCCTTCTCCAAGCTATCTATTTTGATTTTCCTCTCTTTCCACATAATTAACATCCTTTCTGGGATTAAACATTTAAATAAGATATCTTTTTGGTTAAGTTGCGTGGCCAGAAATTTATAATCATGTCTTTGTTCTCTCACTCTTCTTGGGATTTGATTGAGAACCTGAACCTCTTTCCCTTTATATATGATTGCTTCCTCTCTGGATATTTTGAAAATGATATTGCGAACCTTCCTTATTGCAAACCTTTTGTGGACTTCCTTTGGGAGTCTATGGCATCTTGCATAACTCGTGCTAACTCTATACACATCATCTAACTCTTTCAGAACTTCGTCCTCGTCCCTCTCTATTGTTTCAGCTAATACTTCAGCCATCACCTGTTCCAAGTCCTCCTCTTTCGATTCTACTATATTCTTGAATCTTAAGGCCCTGTCACACTGCCCAACGGATGCAAAACGTTTGTAAAAAGGTCACAGCGGATGAGAAAAATATTCCATCCGTTGTTATCCGCTCTCAAAAGGGGCAAAAATTTGCATAACCAGAGTGGATAACACGGAAAGGAACGGATGGGGGGAGGACACAGAGCGGATGGAAAAGCGGATGTGGAACAGAAGCATCTTTTGCATCCTCTAGGCAATCCTCTAGGCATCCTTAATATCTGAGATAGGTCCCCTCTGCGAACGTTTTTTCCATTTAAATGCTTTCTTTGCGTGCTGCATCCGCTTTCATCCTTTCTCCCGTCCGTGCTACTAACGCTGCGTGTCGTTCCGCGTCTGTTCTGCTTCCTCCCTGCGTCCGTTTACCGGCTGGAGCGGATTCGATGTTGCGCAGATGCGCAGCAGATGCTAGCGGAATAAAGCGGATGCGTAACGGATGACAACGGATGCAGAACGGATGTTTCCCCGTATGCTAGCGGATGCAGAACGGACGCGTTTAATACATTTTCTGCTCAAAACCTTTTGAATGGATGAAATGTCAATAGATGGATGCTGGACAGATAGAGAGGAAGCAAAATGGAGGCAGTGAATACAGAACGGAAGCATCAGCGTTAACCAATGGATGGTAAGTGTTTTTCTCCGTTTTACATCCTCTTTCCATCTGTTGCTGCAGTGTGACAGGGGCTTTAAGTATGATGCGGCTTTGTCCATCTCTAAATATGCTTATGAGTCTTCCATTTATTCAGTAACAGATTTTATTTGTTGATCTACCATCTTTAATTTTTTTCTGTTTGTTCTGTTCTTTTTTCCAGTTCTCTTTGTCAGCTTTGAAATTCAGTTGCCACATATTTTTTTATGGTGTTAGAGGAGTTGAAAAGTTCAAAGTTATTCTGTGTGTCATATTAAGAATTTCCAGTTGCAGTTAATTGGTTCCCGTGATTTGTGAAGTGTAAAAGTGGGAGGAGAGAAGGTGGATTCTGTGTAACACACGAAAAAGCTTTCACTTGGAAATGCTTTTGAACATGCCAGATCTGTTCCTAATAAATCAGTTGGGGAGATAATGTCTCGGAATGATTGATATCATGGATACTTTCTGGATGCTTGACACTCTTATTATAAATTCATTTTTCTCCAGAGCCTGTTGTATTGATCCCACTTTCTCATCTAGCTTAGAAATATCTGATTTTGGGGGGCTTCCGGTTGGGTGCTGTGTCGAAGCAGAGGTGAGGAGCAGATCACCACTCTGAAAAATTTCTAATTTCACTAGTTGACAGCTTCTAGGAGTGTGCCAGACCCCGGAGGGGTAGATAAAAGAAAGGGGAAGGAAAAGGGGTCTTGGGGAGGTGCCAC
This sequence comes from Laticauda laticaudata, assembly GCA_004320025.1. Lineage (NCBI taxonomy): Eukaryota > Metazoa > Chordata > Lepidosauria > Squamata > Elapidae > Laticauda > Laticauda laticaudata. The sequence goes on along the minus strand of BHFT01039509.1, from coordinate 3,386 downwards.
AATCCTGGAGACTGGAAGAACACCCAAAAACCAACAGCAGAAGAAGGAGATTGTAACGACCGTGATGATCGGAATCAGAGGCGCAGCAACCCAGCCAATTAAAAGAAGCAAAGAGAGAGAAACAGCAGGCTGACTAGTGGAAAGGCGCATTTAAAGATTTCCAGAATATTGGTGTATATTAAAAAGGAAGATGGAAGCTCCGAACTGAACAGTGTAGAGTAGCGGCGGAATTATTGGCAGGAACATTAATTAGAAAATGGCAGACATTTATGCTGACTAATGGAATCATGAAATTTGAGGAGACAAAGGGTGAGGCAACAACATTTGACATGAGAGTTGAGGAGCAAATTATAGAACTATATTGTCTGTTTATTTGAGAATTGGGGAAAGAAAGAAAAAGAAGTGAAAATGGTTAAGGGAAAATGAAAGAACAGTTAAGACCATAAGATTTAGAAAAGAACTCTTGACTTATTGAAAGATCAAAGGAAAGGACTGGGGAAAAGAAACTTTAACTTGACAAATATTAATAGACAATTATGACAATAAAATAAGGAAGTGGAACTGTGACTGTGTGGGAGTAAAAGAATAAAAGAGTAAGAAGAAAATATATAAATAGAAAGAAGAAACAAAACTGAGAAAATGACTGTGCAATTTGGAAAGAGGACATTTTGAATTAAGAGCTATAACAAGACATTCAACAAAAAGACTTTGGACTTGAATTAAAAGATACTGGTAAAACATAAATTTACTGAAGTGATATTGGTTGATAACTAACTTGATAGATACAAATATGTTCGAAATTTGAATATAGAATATTGTTTTATACTGATTGAACTATTTCTGATTAATTGAATTATAAATTATTATTAAATTATGAATTAAAGTGATTGTATCATTAAAGTGATTGTATAAGCATATAACATAGATGGTTAAAGAATAATTATACAGTACTATTATCCTCATATTATTGTTAATTACTGATAAATTATATTAACTAGTATCTGTTTAAAAATAACACATAAGAAATTTAGAAAAAAGAAATTAGATACATTTAGTCTGAGTTAAATATATAACTAAGAATCTTAAGGAAATGGATCAACTCATATATATAGGAATTTAAATATCTCGATGAACTGTGTGCTTTAATTATTTATACTAATTAATTAAATATATGGGACTGTTGTTTTCTGATTAATTATATTTATATTTGCAAATATTTGCTTAAATATATTTATAGTGGATTAATTATATTTATATTGGATTAATATTTAACTTTTAAAACTTTAGAATATTTGAGTATGTAAAAATAGAAATAAGATTTGACTGGGAATATTCATAATAGAAATTTTTTAATTAATAATATATGTATTGACACATAACTCTACTAGGGATAGTTGATGGTGGATTGGAGAGAGCTACTACAGATAGCAAAATAGCAACAATAATTACAACTGTAAAATCAGGGAAGAAACCTACAACAGCGACATCTTCACCTCTGGGACAGAGATTGATTGATGCAATGTTATTGGCAGAAAAGACAAGCTCTGCTCAAAGTCTATAGACATTACAGACAACACTTTCTATGATGCAGGAAATAATAGTAAAAACCCACGAATTGATAGCAAGGAATCACGAAGATATGACATTAGAAATGAGAACTGAAATAGGAGGAGTGAAGAACGAGATACAAAATCTGGACAGTAAAATTGGAAAGATGCAGGAGGCAATGGTCAAGAATGAACAAAAATTAAACACAGTAGAGGCAAGAACCGAGGTGGTGGAAAAGAGAATAGAGGAATTGGAACCAATTTGGAAAATCCTATACTGTGAACTTCAAGATTTGGTGGTGCATATAGAATTAGAAAAAGTATCATTCTATCTGAGATTTCAGATTGTTGTTGAAAATAGAAAGGAAGACCTATGTGCAATAATGGTGAACCTAATAGCAACAGCTCTACAGAAAAACAAACAGGAAATTGAGAATGACATCAACGAGATTTACAGAGTATACACACACTACGCCTGAAGACACAGGCTAACCTGAGAAGTCCACATCTGATTCACAAAAAAGACGACACGAGACCTGCTATACAGTAAAACCAGAGATGAGCCACTGATATATAAAGATCACAAAGTGGTAACATTGAAGCAAATACTCAGGAGTTAGGGATCAAAGAAGGGGCTACCAGTTTCTATCATCTCAGTTAATCAAGAATGGTATACCATTCAGATGGCTCACCCTGGAGGGGCTTCTAGAAGCATGGCAGAAATATATATATATAATTGATACAATAGAGAAATCACATCAATTCTGTGAACAATATCTGGGACCTGAGGAAGAACACGAAAGTGGAGAAGACTCAAATACAAGAAGTCAGGAAGAACAACTTTCCAAAGAGAAAGAACCTGTATCACAGTTAGAATCTCAGAAACTCAGAGAAGAAGAAGAGGACAACAGACCAAGAACAAGAGAACCCAGAGCAAGGAAAGAAACAAAAAATGTTCCACACAGACAGTAACACAAACAGAGAAATCACTCTATTTTCAGTTAACATCAATGGTTTAAATTTGTCATTAAAAAGAAAACAGTCATTTAAAAAACCCAAAAAACAAAACGCAGACATAACTTGTATACAAGATGTTCACAATATAGATTAATAGGCAGACCTTTTAAAGGATATTAATTTAAGTAAAATGTATTGGGCTCTTTCAAACCAAAGAAAAAGGGGTATTGTAGTATATATAAAAGATTGGCTGCAATACAAACAAGTATATAAAGATGATGAAGGGAGAATGTTATTTATAGAAATAATACTAAATCAGAAAAAGATTTTAGTAGTTACAATATATGTGCCGAATGTAAATGAAAAAGAATTTTATACCAGACTCCATCACAAGATAATAGAAACTAAATATACAAGTGTATGTATTATAGGGGACCACAATACTGTTTCAGACAAGGATAAAGACTACAGAAGTTCCAAAAAACATAAAAAGAAAAGGAGACTATTCCCATCTTCTTTTAACACCAGTATCAGGAGGCTCATCGATCATCCTTGCAGGGTGGTGAGACGGTGAGATTCATCCCATCCTTGCAGGGCGGTGAGCATCAGGAGCTGTGAGTCGGTCTTCATAGTCAGGGTGTGAAACAGATTGCTTCCCCCTTGCCACCCCTCCTTCCCTCTTCCCTTTTCACCAAATTGCAAACCCAGACTTTCTCTTTAAAAGGACAGTAACTTTGGACTTTCAATAAGTAGGAAAGTATTGTTATAACCGAACTCCTGTGAAGATTGGAAGCAATTTTATTTTCTGTGATATAAGCAGAAGTATATTGAAGCCAGGAGCAAATGCTCAATACAAATCTGAGTCTACATAGTAAAAATATA
>BHFT01039507.1:0-15220 GCA_004320025.1 Laticauda laticaudata | reverse complement strand
GACACAGGCCTGAAGATGACGAATGAGATTTCGTCGAAATGTCGCCAAAATACTTCCAATTTTACGCGGGAGAAAACTCGAATAACCAAAGATCCACATACAAATACCCACGAAAACCTCAGAAAACAAGTATATAGATACACACACACACACACACACATACATATATCATCATCATGACCATAATCATTTAGCCATTGACTATCCACTTCCCCATGTTTCCAACCAATATGGTCCTGAGCTTCCTTTTGCCAATTGGCCCTCTAATACTTGTTAATCTCATTGATCCATCTTGTTTCAATCTAGTCTCCTTCATGGATGCTTTTTATCAAGTGGAATCCATTCTATAAGTGCCTTTATCCACCTGCCATCAGTTCTTCTTGCCATACGACCAGCCCATTTCTGATTCAGTTCTTTCTACCTTGTCAAAGAATTCAAGAATGCATCTTTCCATGACTCTTTGTGCCACTTGTAGCTTTTGAATCAATTGTGAGGTTAGTGTCCATGTTTTATCAGCAAATTAGAACAGGTATCACACTGCATAGGGGCTTGAAAATTATGCTTAGCTTGACAAATGCTTGCCAATCATATTTAACATGCCATTCAATTTCATACACACACATATACACTCAAACCCAAAGCTTTAAACTAAATTTGTTTATTGTTGATTGCATGATCTCTGTAGATGCCATTAAATAAATAAATAAATGAATAAATAAATAAATAAAATATTTTTAAATTAAAAACTTAGGACTCAGAGTCTTTGAGGTATTTTAGTAATGATAAATTTATTAAAACTTTACTAACTGGCATCCTTTGTCATAAGCTTTCTTCAAGTATATTGTTTTGTAATATTACAATATTACATTGCTTTTAATGTGACTCAGTTCATGCGAAGGGCAACTTGGCCTTCACCATACAATTAGGTTTTACATTTAGCTATAGCTTCCCATTGTATATTGCTGAAATACAGGGAGGAATTTCATTTAGAAAGGTAAATGGTAGAGAGGAAATTAAACATGTTCACCTTTATGCAGTTTTTTGGAAAACAGTCTGTTGCAAATTCATCTTGTGTTAAATTTTAATATATATTAGTTGATGTTCAACCTGTAATATTTTGTTAAATATATACTTAAAGAATGTATCAGAATAATATTTTATTTTTTCCTCTAAAGTAAATAGTATTTTAAATTTAGCATGGACATATGTCTACAGTATAAATACACATATATTGTGTGATTGTTTTGAAAATAAATATCATAATACTATTCCTAGTAGAAAATTTGTTTTTTAAATTCCTAAAGAGGAAAAAAACATAATAGTAGTTTTGGGAAAAAGATTATGGGAAAATGTGCTGAATGTCAGCAACAAAGAGGCTCTGTGTCCTCAGGATGAGTATGAAAGAGAAGCAGAAATAGCCATCCTTCAGGAAGTTGTGTCTTAATGAGCCAATTGTAAAACAACAAGGTCCCAGATGTTCATATAAGCTCCACAGAATATCTGAGGTCTGTATCCCATCAGTGTCCCTTTCCTCCTAGGCAGTGAATGTTTTATAAGAATTATGGTTGTTCCTTGATATGTGGGAAAGTTACATTGTTTTTTTATTCTGTTCTTAATTCTATTATTGTTCATAAGTTTGTAAATTGCCTACAGTAATTTGTGACTGGAGCAGAATGTGTGCCTTATGTGATAAATTTAAAAACTAAATTCCACCACCAAGGGCAGTATTCTGTTCATGACCAGAGAAATAATAAGGTAAAGAAAAACTCCAGTAGTTCTGGCCTGTAAAAGATGTAACAGAGCAACTATATTTCTTTCATGATTGCAGGTGTTCCTTTTGTTTTACTCTCTAGCTAGCTGAAGTGGTTTCATAACTTAGAGCCCTTGGAGATTTTGGAAACCTGTAAGTCTGATGAATTATGGAGACTAAAATGAATTTATCTTTGAGTTTTGAGATGAAGATATCCAAGAATTCTAAGAGAAGAATTGATGCAATCTACTTTCTTCAAGCTTAAAATCCTTTTCATGTTATTGCTTTCTATCTGATGCTAGGCAGCATGGCAAATGGATTATTTCTTGAATTGAAAATTCAGGGTTGCTAACTGTAATACTGGATGGTAAAGGTATAAATAAGTAAAGGTATAAATAAAATAATATAAAAAAATACAACAAATAAGTGCTGTAAGACCTCAATATCTGTGGTCCTTGGTTAAGGCCCTGTCACACTGCCCAACGGATGCAAAACGTTTGTAAAAAGGACACAGTGGACGAGAAAAAATGTTTTCCGCATCCATTGTTATCGTCACTCTCAAAAGGGGACAAAATTTGCATAACAGAGCGGATAACACGGAAAGGAACGGACGGGGGGAGGACGCAGGGCGGATGGAAAACGATGCAGAGGTGGATGCGAGCGTTGCATAGAGAGAGAGCTGCAAGGACGATGCAGAGGATGGATGCAGAGGATAGAGTGGGATGCGTAGAGGATGCGTAGAGGATGCGTAGGGGATGCAAGAGGATGCAGAGCGGATGCAGAGCGGATGCATAGCGGATGATGCAGATGTGATTTTGCATCACTTTCATCTTTCTCCGTCGTGCTACTAACGCTGTTGCGTCCGTTCCACCCTTCCTCCCTGCGTCTGTTACCACTGAACAGATTTGATGTTGCGCGATGTGCCAGCGGATGCTAGGGAATATAGCAGATGCATAATGGATGCAGAATGGATGTCCCCGTATGCCTAAGAGGGAATGCAGAAGATGCATTGGAATACATTTTCCCCGCTCAAAAGTTTGAGCAGGCTCAAAACCTCCTGACGGATGAAATGTCATAGACGGTGCTGGGATAGAAGGAAGCAAAACGGAGGCAGGAGTAAGAACGGAAGCCATCGCATTAACCAATGCCAATGGATGGCAAGTGTTTTTCTCCGTTTTACATCCTCTTTCCATCCGTTGGTGCAGTGTGACAGGGGCTTTAGGTGCTTTTTAAAAAACCACTATGACATATTTAAAAATTGAATTTAAAAATTATCTGGAAAGTGGAGAATATGAATGACTATATCATGGAGTGTGACAGGGAAAAGACTACATAATCTGTAAATAGGTAGTGTGTTAAATGAGAAGTGTGTTTCTGTTCAGAATGAGAAGCATTTCTCAGCATTAAATTCAGATGAGTTTCTTAAGAAGGACTTTAAAAAACTCATCAGAGTGCAAATGTGCTTAATGGTAATGACAAGTGCTTATGCAAATTAACTGCTAGTACTCTTCAACCAGATGCAATTAATGCTTCATGCTGTCTGGTGATTTTACCGAACAGGAATTACCAAAGAGCTAATATCTCTTGTACACTACACATTGCTAACATTTTAGTGTAGATGACAGCTAAGACCATTGTTTCTATATTGTGTCCTAAAGAGGTCATCAGGAAGTCACCCAATATCTGCCATGTACAATACAATTATTTTCTCTGTTGGAGTCAACTTGTAAGAAACTGATGACTTATCAAATAAACAAATGCAAATATCATACACCATATCATAAACCAAAGAAGAGAGATTTTTTGCTTTGGTAATGGTAAACGAATATCTTACTCTGCAAAATAAATCTCTTCTATTTAATGTTTAAAATATTGATTTTGAATTTTGGGTAAGAAAAGTGGGGCTATCCTCTACATAGAGGTGTATTATACATAGAAAAATACTAAAGTCAAAGAAAGCTAAAGGTAGTTACTATCTGTTCGCTTGGCTGGCTTGTAATGGTAATGCAGATATCATTTGTTACCATTCCATGATCCTCAAGTTTCCAGATTTATGAGTATAGTGTTGGTTTAGATGAATGTAATCATCAGAATGAAGACTTTAGTATTTTTTAAATGTTTGCCTTTTTTATGACTGCAATTTTTACAAGATCTGCAACTTTGTTCACCTTACATTTATCAACAAACAAAATGGAGCTATTTATAGAGGAGGAGGAGGGGGGGGGAGGAAGAGTAGGAGTAGTATATAGTATTCTGACTCTGCACTCACAGCTATCTCTCTACCCTGGACCAAAAACTATTAACATAATAGAAGTGTATGAATATGCAAGATATGGCTTCTACACTCACATCACCAATTGATTTGACTGCTACTCATACATACGTAAATGCATGTGCATACATTTTATAATAACTTAGGATATTTAATTGAATGAAAATATATCAGGGAAAGTTGATAGTGAATATACAGTAAAATATTCTTAATTATTAATATATTTTATGTTGTGGTTTTTCATTTTATATTTAAATATTGTTTTTAGATAAAATACAAATCTCATCCATATGACTTTTCAGTAAAGCTAAAAATAATGTGTTCGTACATTACATTTTTGCATATATCACACTGAATTAACTCTGTATTAAAAACCTAAAGTGCAAATGGGACAAGAATTTTTCTGGAAATGTAATTATTATTCATATTTAAAGAGCTAACAATAGCTGCAGCTTTCTCTCAAAAAAACAATACTATGTTCTAACATTATAACCCATTAATTGCATAAACTACGTATATCTTTTCTCAGATAGGAAAGCTTAAGCACTGTGCTTCAAAGCACAATTTAAGATTAATTATACATAGTTTTATGCATGTAGAATTTCTTTTACAAAATCCAGCCTACTATAATATGGAATTAATGTAATGTTTTAGGTATATAGGATTATAGGAAAATTATCTTGGTCACTCTAAATTAACTCTGGAGGAAAATGTCCTTTAAAGTGCTAATTAACCCTACAGTATATAAAAATATTATTGATACAGAATTATATAATGGTTCTGTGAAAATGTTTTGTTTAAAGCAGTGATAAATTATCACTGTCATGTTTTCTGAGACTCTTTAATTTTCATTGCAAAAGAAATCTTGTCATAAATAATAATAATTCATGGACTACAGAGGTATAATCTTCAAGTATTCCAACTCAATCCTCAAACTTCATAGAAGAACAGAGTTGGAAGGAACAGACTTGGAAGTTGTGCAGGCCATGTCAACTCCCGCTCCACAAAGGGGAAAAAAGTAACAAAATATCACATGATGGCAACATGATGCTGTGAGTTTGATACCCATGTTCTAGGTTGTTTTCTTTCATTAGTTAACATCTATTGCTTCATGTCCTGCCTTTAGGTGCTTTGGAGAATAGCACCTAAAGGCAGGACCCACTCTTCTTTGTGGAGGCCCCTTACATGTTGGAACACTGCTATCTTGTCATCTCTAGTCCTTCACATAATACTCCAATAAAATACTCAATAAATTACTAATAAATAAAAATAATCAAAATGTCAGATGAGTGCTATGTTATTATGTGTATATGTTTCAATGTCTGAAGAGAACTAAGTAATAATGTGCTTCTTCATGTACATAAGGTACATTTTGTGAGTAATTTTTGAATGTTTGAAAAGAGTTCAGTAATATTAGTCTTTTCCTATTTATAAAGTACATTCTTTTCACTGAAATTTACAGAACTATTTAATAACTCTGTGTGTGTGTGTGTGTGTGTGTGAAACATGAGAGCAAACTTAGAATATTAGTAAAACTTCTATTTATATGAACATTGTGGTATTGAAGGAAATAAACATGCTTAGAAANATGAGAGCAAACTTAGAATATTAGTAAAACTTCTATTTATATGAACATTGTGGTATTGAAGGAAATAAACATGCTTAGAAACACAGTATTTTGTAATTTGATTAACATTCATATAATTCTTCATATTAGTTGATGTATTCCAATATTTGGGTAACTGTAAATGGAATGTGTGAAGGACCTTGAGGAACAAAGGAAAGAGATGCTGCCTAGGAAATAATCAGACAAGTGATGCAGGAACCCCCAATTCCTGAAGGCCCGGTCCCACTGCACTTACGGATGCAAAGAGGATGTAAAACATTAAAAAAAGCTTGCCATCCATAACGCATGCATCCAGTTGTGTACTCACTGCATACAACGTGTTTCATACACTCTATTCCGTCAGATCCGTCCACTGTGATTTCATCCATGCAAGAAGTTTTGGAGCTGCACAAAACTTTGTGAACGGATGACTTTCCGCTGCGTACGATGTACATCCGCGACATATACGGGCAACAAGTTCTATGTCCGTTATCATCCATTAAACATCCGCTGTATCCTCTCTGCATCCTCTGGCCATCCCTAACTCACATCTGCTGCAGCTGAAAATGGAAAGAGGGAGGAAACAAAAGGTACACAGAACATCTACACAGCGTTAGTAGCAGCGGAAATAGAAAGGATGTAAGCATATGCATCTCGTATATAAAGTATTAAAAATGGACAAAACATTTGTATCTGGGATGTATCTCATATATTTAGGATGTTTGCAGTATGTCTAGAGTATGTAGAAGGACACCAAGCAGACAACCAATATTTTCTAATAAAAGGGGGGAGAAAATCATCTAGATCGCTGGGATGGTGGACCATACAGTCCCACTATGGTTGCACTGGAGGTTTATCTATCCCACAACTATCCTTATCTATCCCACAAACATGCAAAGGCTTAAAACCTTTTTCAAAGTTTTCACCAACACTTTATTAAGTAAAAAAAATGACCAAGTAAACTAGAGTGTGTTAAGCAAAGATAATCCTTTATTAACTTTCTTAGCGTAAAAACTTTATGACTTTATTAAATAAGCAAAATGAACCAAGTAAACTGTATTAAGTGTGTTAAGCAAAGATAACCTTTATTAACTTTCTTAGGTAAACTTTATGACTGTATTAAATAAGCAAAATGAACCAAGTAAAGTGTCTTAAGCAAAGATAAACTTAACAAGGAAACAACTCAGTCTCTGACACTATTCTAAGTCACTCTGAGTCATGTCCATGGTCTCATCTGTTAAGTGGACGGGACTGTGGAGTGGCTGTGGCTTGAGTGCTGGTCTGAGGCACCAATGGGGTGCTTGGCCCTGAGGGTACAAAAAGGTGGTGGTGTGTTCAGGAAGCTATCGGAGAGCTGACTCAGTCCCATTAGGTTGAGAAGCCCTTCATCAAAGGAACTTGAGATGGCAGCCAATACTGATGACAGTATTGCCCGTTGACGGGCTTGGCTGTTGGGGTGGAGGAAGGGTTGGGAGGAGTGTAGTGGGGCTGTCTGGTCTGCAGTTGGGTGAGGACTGGCATCTGTGGTGTCCGATGAACCTGGGCCTGGACTGGGAAGTTTGCTTGTGCTGTGGGAAAATCCTGGTAGTCGTAGCCGTTGGTAGGTGAAGGGCTTTGAAAGCATGGAAGGGCTGTGACATTGCCTGGGGTGGAGGAGCAGACTTGGACTGGGTAGGAGCAGCTTCAGCTGGGCCTTGAGGGCTGTGCAGAAGTGCTGTGATCTTCTGCTTCATCACCTGGTACTGGGCCTCGGGCAGGTCCCTGAGGGGTCTGGCTCACGTAGGTGATGAAGGGTTCTTCGGCCTGAGGATGGTATGTCGCTGTGGACCAGCTGAGAGAGAAGTTCTGTGCTGGTCTTCATGTGTCCTGATCTCCAAGAGCACACTGTGGTCCTGGCCCTCCAGTCTGCCTCTCTGCCTGCATCCTCTGGAGCTGGGGTGGGGATGGGTTGGCCTCTGGTGTCTGCTGCTTCTTCCTCCATTTGTGACAGCAAGGCGTCATGCTCCACGGGATCCTCCAAGTCTGCCAGCATGGGAGTGCAGCTGTCGGGCGGGTGTCTCTGCTGTGGGCCCTCTGAAGACACCTGCCTGGAGAGGATAGCTGGCTCCTGGCTGGAAGAGGATTGGTTGTCTGTGAGCTGTCTGAGGGAGAAGGGTCTCAGAGAGGCTGGTCCTTGGTGGCAGATCTCACCCTGCAGGAAACTGCACTTGGCCATGACGTACATCTCCTGGGTCAGTGAGCTTGACAGGGCCTTCAGGGGCTGAGAAGCAGGGCCTTCAGCGGCTTGAGCAGCAGGGCCTTCAGCAGAAGGGCTTTGAGGGCCTGGGGCTGGTCCACCAAAACAGCGAGCAGCAGCTTAGAGTCAATGCCAGGGGATGGGATGCTGGTTCTGGCCTCTCACCTTGCCAGGGCTTGAACGAGTAGGCATGGGCTTCCTCTTCTTACCTGACTGATGAACCATGGTGTTCCTGCAAGATGTATGTGGCAGCACGTCTTTCCCCTGTATGCTGAGCTGTGTGCGTGCTGCATCCTTTTATATCTGCAGAGCTGATGCAATTCATACTCCCTGCATGCACAGTGAATGCTTTGCATCTGATATACATCTGCGCGCATCCCTTTGTCTCCTATAGGTGTCCATGATGCATCCGCTTCATCCGCTATGCATCCGCCCCTTCCGCTATTCATAGCCGCTTTGAAATTCTCCGCCCCGGAACCCCTTCGGAGGTGTCATCTGGCTTCCATCCACTTTCATCCGCTAGGCTTTCCTATGAGAATTCTCCCCCGGAACCCCTTCGGAGGTGTCATCTGCTTCCATCCACTTTCATCCGCTAGGCTTCCTATGAACATCCATTCAACATCCCCGCTACATACTACCCACGTCTGTTCTTTTCCATTCTGTTTATGCAAATTTTTGCCACTTTTTGGAGAGGATGACAACGGATGGAGCCATCCCCAAAATTTTGCTTGTCCGCTTTGTCCTTTATGCATACGTTTTGCATCCGTCTTCCAGTGGGACTGGGCTTTTGATGGTTAAAGAAAGAAATTGAAGAACCTGCCTTAATGGATAAAGGGATGACAGGAAATCTGTATTCAAGAAATTTCAGATTTCCAAGATTTTCTTAATGGAGCGTTAAATAAAGTAGAATTAATTCATCCTACATCTCTTTCATGTTCATATTTCCTGTCTGGTTTACCTGAGAGGGCTGACAACAATCTTGCAAGTTTCCCAATCTCTTCCAAAGAGTTGTATAACTAGCAATAAATTAGCTAAATTGGATCTTCCCATTTGGATTTGATCTTTCATACCTGTACACCAGTTGGTGGCTAGTGATTACATAGTCCAAATCTCCTACACTAACCACTACTCACCAAGCAAAAGGGGATTTGTTTGGTTTCTTTCTGTGACAGTTGTCACATTATTGCCTGGAGCTAAATCAGGAGTGAGTTCTGCAGAATTTTGAATTAAGTCATGGGAACTTTGTCTCATCTGTTCCTCTTTACATAAAGAAGATTATCTGATTATTTGGATTACCCAAAGCCATCTAGTAACACAGAATCTGTTGCAGTTTCAGAAAAATAGTGCTAATTCAATATGCTTTATTTGTATAGGTTAGTATAGTTCATGTTTGTCATAACACCTGTTACCTGCATTTTTTTTATTAAACATGTCAGAGACTAAGATATGCAAATCATTTATTTAACAGTCAAAGTTTGACCTTCCACCTGCAGGTTAGAAGGTATTTCAGTCATTCTGAATTTTTAAATCAATAATTATTCAAATACAGTTAATTTTAAAGCAATCTTGTAATCACTGTCATACTGAAACCAGAGTTATAAAATATATAATATTTATATTTACTTAATTGTGCCAGGAGTTAATACCTTTAGATTCTGCTGTTTCAGTGACATGTTATGTGCAGAGAGAACTTTTAAAAAGTAGCATTTAAAAAAAAAGATTGCAGGTGCCAATTTCTGAATAGCAACATGTTTCCTGCAATAGTTTTAATATAAAAGTTTGTACATTATCTAGACTTATTAAGTGGTCATGTGAAATTCACAAAGGTATTAAAATAAAAGCTGAAAGGAAGTCATATTTAATTCAAAATAGATTTTTATGTGCACCTACATTTTCCCTTTGGCTTTGCATGAATATTAAGTATTTTGACCTGATTCCATAAGTAAGAGGCTTTTTTTTGTAAAAACATCCTTTACATTCTATAAGAATTCTATACACCCAAGAATGGAAAACCATTGTAGAAGTTGTTTTTATTTTGTGCAGATCTACAGTGATCATGCAATCATTTAAAGATCTACATCATATCAATCATACTGAATAGTCAATCAAAGCTACTACAGTGAAAATATTAAAGGTGAGAAGATATCCACGCAGTTTGCAGAAATGCACTTTGATATATGACCATGTCTGAGTACAATGCTGAAAATAATTTAAAGCAGAAATGGAATCATATACTCCACCAGCAGAGTAAATAAAGCAAGCACTCTCTAAGGGGCTCTTTGTAGTTGGATAGGAAGCCCAAAGCATTATGGGAAGAACAGTGTTATAATAAAACAGAACAAACCATAACCTATACTTCCTGTTAGACATGATGAAGTATGGAGCTGGTGCTAATGATTCACTTTATAGCATATGTGTTATTTTAGTAAATAAATTAGGAAAAAGAAAGACAGGATGAAGGCAGCACTAATAACAAGTATAAGCCCAATGGAACTTTTTGAACCCTCTTGCATTTGAACAAACAAATGTTCGTGCCAGATCTTGCACATGTAATAATTAACATTCATTTTTGAAACTAAAAGGCCATTTTATACATTTGAATATGAAGGAATAACACAGTGGCCTTTCATACTTTCATCATTGTCTCACAAGAACATGACACAATAACTATTTTTATGTTGTGTTCTCAAAATGTCTTCGCCTATTTCTCAATCCATACAAATCTATCTCATCAGTGTTACAATTAAGTTACCCCAGGAAAGTTGGATCAGCCCAGGATGTATTGGCTACAGTAGGCTACTGAAAGGCCACCCCAAATCAGGGACTTTCTGGTTTGAGCAGCAGGAAAATCCCCACATTTCAAACCAGTACCTTTCACTTTTTTAACCTGGTTTCAAAACAATCTCAGTTTCAAAGACTTAGTTTTGAATGGGGATCAGCCCAACTTATATTTGAAAGACACTGGCAATTTATGTGATACAATGGGAGAGAGACTCATGTGGTTTTTTTATACCCTTTCTCTATGCTTCTAAAACAACTGGTAAAACCATGTCAAAAGTAGCCTAAATAAAGATTTGGTGATATTTCAGAAGAACACTAAATCTGTATTCATAAGTAGCATGCAGCAATATCATTAGGTATTGGTGACCTTTTCAGTAAAGCCAGATCATTTCCCATGTCTATCAGTTGTTTTTCAGCTCCATGGCATCAGCAATCATGCATATAAAGAGAAGGCTTCTCCCTTGCCTTGCTGTCTTCCCAAATCTGACAAATGATTCCTAGTCATGTTAACTGAAAAAGAGAGATAAATCTTAATTTGCCAGGTTTTCAATCTGCTGCTGCATGGGATCACAATGATAGTTAACGCAGGCTATGATTGCATTTGTTTTTTAGACTGCTGTTACTCACTGCTGCCTCATATCTAAGCTATTGTCCACTAAGACTCCAACATTCCTCTCACAATAGTTACTGCTATTGAGCCAGGTTTCATCTAATCTGTACCTGTACATTTGATTTTTCTTGCCTAAGTGCAAAACCCCATTTTTGTGTACATTAAATTTCATTTTGTTAAATAAGTGTTCAGATCTATCGAGATCCAACTGGACCTTGAACCTATCTTCCGGAGTGTTGGTTATTCCTGCCAGTATAGTGTCATCTACAAATTTGATGAGTTCCCCTTCTATTCCCTTATCCAAAATATTGTTAAGATATTGAAGAGTATTGGGCCTAAAACAGAACCTTGGGCCCCACTGTTTACTTTCTTCCATGTATATGTAGTTCCATTGAGGACCACATGTTGAGTGTGATTTGTCAGCTGGTTACAAACCCGTCTGATAGTAATGCTATCTATCCCACATTTTTTAGCTTACCAAGAAGTAGATTGTGGTCTACTTTGTGAAATGCCTTACTGAATCCACATGTACTATGTCCACTGCATTTTACTGGTCTACTAATGTAGTCCCATTTTTATAGAATGAAATAACAGTTATTTGGCATAATTTGTTTTTGATAAATGCAGGTTGTCTTCTGGTTATAACTTTGCTTTTTTTCTAGGTGTTCACAGATCTGTTGCTTGATTATCTTTTCCAGGATCTTCCCAGGTATTGATGTCAAGCTGATCGGTCTATAGTTTCCTGCATCTGTTTTTGTTTGTTTGTTTGTTTGTTTTGCTTTTTTGAAGATGGGAACCACCTCAGCTCTTTTCCAGTCTTGTGGTAGTTTCCCGATGTTCCAGGATCTTTGAAATATATGATTCAATGGATAGTATTTACTGAGGAAAAAAAAGACCCCATAACTGTTTCTAGAACAAATCAATCTCTTTACCTCTTAATTTTTAAAATTATTTGTACACATTAATAGTTTTTAACTATTAGCTATTGAAATGTTTATTTTGGAAAGCTTCGAGTAGCAATATTTATCCTCCTGGGTGGTTTGTGTCAAAGCCAAAATGTTTGAAAGAAATGTAGCAGCATATCCATGGACATATGCATGCACAAAATTTTTCTTTATGTTTGCTTTTTACTGCCTTAATATTTTTGGCAGTAGTTCAGTTGATTTATTTTAGTAATGCAAAATGTATGAATATATGACATATTCATTTCATGTTTATTTTTCCTAGAATAAATTCACTTTAATATCATCCATATCATTAAGATTTTGCATAAATAAAATAATTGATTAGAGTTATTGAATCTGAACATTGCTAGTTTTTGAGAAACATAATTGCACTAATACAGATTATTGTAGCATAATATAGATTCAAATAAAAAATGGAAATCAATCAATAAACAATTTAAAAGCTGTTCACACAAATTTATACTTGTATTAATATTAATATAAGCATCTTTCAAATCACCTACAAAGAAGTAGGTAATTGCCAAGATTTTTTTTAAAAAGGATGATCTCCAGAATACATTGCACTGATCAATATCTCATAAAAAGGGGCTATGCAGAAATCCCCAGACTTGTAAGTCAGGTGAAGCAAGGAGATTCACCTATTGTTTTACATGCTTAATATTTTATTTATAAATATCATAAATATTTATCAGAAGAAGGAAGGGCACTTTGCCTCTTAGTTTAAAGAGAGAAATATGAGAAGCCTAACCTAGATTCTCGAAGCCTTGCCATACTTGGATAAGATGATTCAGAAAGTTGTAGCTTTTCAACAACTGGACCTGTTGTAAGATTATTATGATCCAATTTCAGCTGGCTTCTGGATTGGCCAAAAGGTTGAGAATGCCTTGGTCAGCTTGATAGATTATTTTTGAGGAGCAAAACATAGAGCATGGCCCTAATCGTTATTCTTGACCTGTCTAAGGGTTTTGATATTACTTGCAGTAGTATCCCTATGGATTTTCTCTGAGATTTGGGAATAGGAGTTATTTCTATGAATAGAATAAAACCATCAGAGGAAATAATCAAATAATTTGACATTGTGTGCTTTTAGTATGTTGATGTTAACCAGATATGTTTCTCTGTGACATCTTTAGGGAGAAATGGCATCACTCCTTCAGTGCCAGCACTCAATAATGGATAGGATGAGAAATAATAAACTAAACCTAATCTCAGTGAGATAGATATAGTCATTGTGACAGACCATAATTTCAAATAGGTGGTGTATCTGTTGGTTCTGAATGAAATTAGATTCTCCCAGAAGGAGAAAATGTACTGTTTCTGAACTTCAATCCCTTTCTGATTTCCCAGACTGATGCAGTACCCTTTTATCAGCTTTAAATTGAAATTACATTTTAGTAAGACAATGCTCTTAAAATTATAGAGTATATGCTAGCATTATAAATTTATGTTACAAGTTTGTTCTGTTCTTTAAAATTCAGAAATTTTAGGGGCAGTGCTAGAGCAAAGTCAGTAAATGGTTTCATGAGACTACTAGTAGATTTTAAAAGCCTTATTTTAGTAATTCAAGCATTGTAGATTTATTCTCTCAATAACAAAATTAATTATCAAGAAAGCCTACTTGTCATTAGCCAGCTATCAAATGGTAATAGGGTGTCCAAAGACAGCTGTCAGAGACAATCTTTAATGGAGATAATCTTGTGAATAATAGGACTTCAAGCTTCTCCTTTCTTCACTTCTGTTTTGTAGACAAAATAGGATTAGAGTAGCACTGTAATTTTAGTTGCAATTATTGATGATGCTTCATCAATTTACAGAGTTCATTCTCCTTTTTGGGCATCACTATGATGTTCCTCTTTGTACACATAATGTGACCATGCCATAACATCAGGGAGTACAAGAAAACAATTGCAATGGTTGATCACTAATTCTCTATCCCTTCAGAGCCAGGTCCTTCTTGGAATTTGTCTGAACAACCTGCATTTTAGTATGTCACATGTCATAAGCATATGTTGCTTTCAAAGAATGTACCACTTCCATCTTTTCATGTTTTGCTATTATACTAACATTAGTAACACACAAGCTTAAATTGTGTTTCAATGTGTAGTATATGGGGTTGTCTTTATATCTGTGTTATTGTAACATGTACATCTGTTTCTAAAATGCTTCTCGGGCATTGAATCAATGTATTTAAATAGCCTACTTACTGATTGGAATGAGCAATTTACACTTAACAAGCATGCTGAAATGCTTCCTGTTCAAAATGGGCTTTTTTACTTAAGGTAAAGCATCCATATCAACATACTAAATAGACAGTTTTACACCTATAAATTTACTATAAATTTCTTAATCTGTAAAGATGGATTATGACTGCTTCAGTTTTGTAGCTCAAACACAGTCTGCCAGGTCTTTTAATGGAAAGTAATAAAAAGTGTAGCATAAAAAGTGAATTAATTAAACTGAGTAATGCACACAGGACTCAAATGTGTATTTAAGTGCTACTTTTACTTTTACAGGAATCTAACATTGTAAATTTGTCACAGAAGATACTATGCTTATTGTGCTAAATCAAAATGAAGAGCTTTATATTTCATATTATAGTATGTTAGAAATATGAAAGACTTACGGCCCTTCAAAGAAAAATCATACAAATTAAAACAATAGTGAGTTGTACAAATATAATTATTAATACATTGAATAGTTATGATTCTTCATTCAAAATAAGATATATCTATATAAAAATATATTCTTAAGATTTCGTGGGTACTTACATGTATGCTGAACAGCATATATATATATAATTTGTTTTCTAAGTTTTCGCGGGAACTTACATGAATGCAGTTCAGCTTCCTTCGGGTATTATCCCACGTCATTGTAGTGGTTTTAAAGTTGTAGCAACATTTCAGAAGAATCTCATCTGCCATCATCAGGCTTCTGTATGGAGTTTGTATGTATACAATGTATACATATCAATCAAACTCCAAGTTCAGTGAACATAGACCT
>BHFT01039504.1:0-22806 GCA_004320025.1 Laticauda laticaudata | reverse complement strand
GGGGGGGGGGGTATTATAGTTCAGGTACAACAGAAAAACAAAGTTTTCCAATATGCCCTTCAGGTGGTGGTGGCTCAACTATTTTTGGTCACTAATTAATCCTCTATGCTGGATCTCAGTTATTGCTTTGAGTCTACATTAATAAGTCAGCCTACACTGAGAGCATCTTCCTTTAATGACTCAAGGCAGTGGTCCCCAACCTTTTCAGCTTGGTAGCCCAGCCTGGGGGGGGGCAACATGTGAGTAACAGGTGCATGCACTCACTTACAAGCAGTGAGCGCATGCACCTTCCATTTGTGCAAATGGAACACCTTACACAAGCAAAGAGTCCTTATGCTTGCCAGCTAACCTCAACTCACGCAAGCAGCAGGGACTTGGGCTTGTGTGCAAAGCTCCATTCATGTAAATGGGGCTTCTTGCGCAAGTGCAAGTGCCTTCTGCTCGCGTGAGTGGAGCTTTGTGCACACTTGCCCATTGTCTCTCGCGGACTGGTTTTGACCAGGCTGCAACCTCTCTCAGGCTGGGGACCACTGACTCAAAGTGTTTTGTCTAAGAATCTCAAAGGGGTATACATAAACTGCCTGTATAAAGGGAAGGAGGATGACTTTTGAAGAAGGAAGGAAAAGCTGCAACCAAAATTAAGGTCAGATAACAGTAATTTGAATCAGGCCAGAAACATAACTTAGATAAGCATTTCAGATTGACTCTCCCTGGTTCACAGGAAGATAAACAGAGGAGGAGAAAGTTTCTCTTTATGTATCCTTATAACAGTAGTCTTGACTTACAACAGTTTATTTAGTGACTGTTTGAAATTACACCAGTACTGAAAACATTGACATGACCATTTTTCACATTTATAATCGTTGTAGCATCCCTGTGGTCTAATTAAAGACTAATCAAAGCTTAATCCCCCTTCCCTTCTCCACTATATCCAGTTTCCTTCTTTGCCAACTTGTGTTAATGATTTTATCTCCTGTGTTATTTTATAATTGATAATTTTAATGTTTTTATGTTGTGAGTCACCCAGATGCATTGGACAAGATGGGTGGCAAATAAATTTCTAGATAGATAGATAGGCAGATAGATAGGCAGACAGACAGACAGATGATAGGTAGGTAGATAGATAGATAGATAGATAGATAGATAGATAGATAGATAGATAGATAGATAGATGATAGATAGATAGACAGACAGACAGACAGACAGACAGACAGACAGACAGATAGATAGATAGATAATAGATAGATCAAGAGATAGATGATAGGTAGGTAGGTAGATGATAGATAAATAGATAGAGAGAGAGACAGACAGACAGATGATAGGTAGGTAGATAGATAGATAGATAGATAGATAGATAGATAGATAGATAGATAGATAGATAGATAGAAAGATAGATAGATGATAGATAGATGATAGGTAGGTGGGTAGGTAGATAGGTAGATAGATGATAGGTAGGTAGATGATAGATAAATAGATAGATGATAGATATATAGACAGACAGACAGACTCCAGAGATCCAAAGTTCTAGTCATGATTTAGGCATAAAACCAACTTGGTGTCACTCTGTCAGCCATAGGAAGAAGGAGGCAATGGCAAACCACTTTTGGAAAAAAAAACTTGCCTAGAAAACAGCAGGGACTAGTTCAGGAAGTCGCCAACAGTCAAGACTGTCTTGAAGGCGCCTCTTCCCCAAAATACAGCCAGACTACATCACATACAAAACAAGCCAGTTTGAATACAATTGAATTCCAGGATGTTTTATTTCCTGTTCTCCTGATTTCCATTAACACTCCACTCGGGATATGTCTTGGCTTGAGTTAAATAAGTCTGACTTTTTTGAGATGGATGCTTTTACCTTTTACCTTGCACTGAAAGGCAAGAAATAAATGGCTCCAGACATCACTTGGGGCTTCAAAATAGCGTGTATATCTTCTCTTATTGATAAGTCAGGCATCTTCTATTATTGCTGCTCTTTCAAATAGAACATTATTATTGAGGGGGAAAGATTAAAGAATCTCAAATGGGAGCTATAAGGACATGAAACAAAATGATCACAGCAGCATGCCCAATCTGATGCCTTCCAGGCATATCAGTTTACAAATCTCATTATCAGGGACTATGCTGTCTGCTATATTGAGAAGTGTAGACCAAGATTATTGGTACTGATAGAAGAGGATATTTGTAGCTCAGGATTGAACTGTGGAGTCCTTGATGCTCTCTGCACTTGGTTGCTTTCTTGCAGACCTTTCATTACCAAATCAGGTTAAATCATCAGTGTACTGGTGCTGAAACATCTGCAAGAAAACAAGTTCAGAAGGCACCAAGGACCCCACAAGATCATTGGAGGTGCCTGCTAGAGAAAGGTTCTGTCATACAAGGTAAGGTTACACATCCAACAAACATAGAAAGACAGAAGGATTGCTCATCAAATCAGCAATAGGACAGATAAAACAGTCAAAACAGAGACAGTTGACTGGAGGAGGGTGGAAAAAATCAAGGTGGCACCAGGCTTTTGACACTCTTAGAGTATGAGGGAGTGAAGCCAGAGGTGGGGTTCAGCAGGTTCTGACCAGTTCTGGAGAACCGGTAGCGGAAATTTTGAGTAGTTCGGAGAACCGGCAAATACCACCTCTGACTGGCTCTGCCTCCATCTGTTCTCTGCCTCCTGAATCCCAGCTGATTGGCTGGGTCTTTTGTTGCCCTGCACAAGAGAACGGAGCTGGAAAGCAGGTTAGTGGGGTGGGGAGAGAATGGAGAATTTGCAGCATCCTTCCCCTGCCATGCCCAACAAGCCACACCCACCAAGCCACCAAGCCACGCCCACAGAACTGGTAGTAAAAAAAATTGAATCCCACCACTGAGTGAAGCTTGATATCTGCTCTTCCCAAATGTAGCTGCAGTCAGCTAGACAAGCTCCTTCATCCTTCCCTCAGGCATTCATCCCTTCCCTCAGAACTGAACTCACAGGCCTTTAAGCTGACATTCCAGCTGCCTGACTAACTGAGCCACACCCTAGGGATTTTGAAGGATGTGCTGACATCCAGAGGTGGTGTCTACAACCCAAGCTTAGAATAGCAAATGCTAAGGCAGAGTGAAGAGAGATGGGTCTGGCAGAAAAGGTGAAAGCAAGCAGTCTATAGACAAGGAAGTGGAAGCAATATCTGGAAACTGGCAGCTGTTCCAAACAGGCTGGAGGATTTTCATTCAAGTGCCAAGAACCCAAGCTATGGTAAGTTGCATTTCCTGGTGGGAATCAAATAACAAAGTTGAAAGGGACCTTGGTGGTTTTCTAGTCCAATCCAATGCTCAGGCTGGAAACGCTATACCATTCTAGACAAATGGTTGTTCTTTAATCTCTCCTTAAAAACTTCCAGTGTTGAAACATGCACAACTTCTGGAGGCAAGTTGATCCACTGATTAATTGTTCTAACTGTTCTTGGAAGAAAAACCCTTCTGGGTTCAGTTCCAAGTGGGGAAAAAGACACTGGAAACATGGAGGCTGTTTGGAAGGTTTAATGGTGGACAGGACCATGTGGCTTGAAGCTCCAAAGAAGGATGATCACATGCTCCAAGGTGGAGGAAAAAAGAAGGAGGGAAGGACAAGAAGGACAAGATCAAGAAAAAAGGCCTGAGGTGCTGGGTTTTATAAATCCCTTTGTTGGGATTTGAATTGAAGCTAGTTTCTAATTGGTTGTCAGTCTCCCATGAGGCCATGCTGGGGCAACTCCATGGACTGTCCTGAGTTCCAAGGCTTGGTTGAGCCTTGCTGGATGATGATGCACTGAAAAGGGCTTTTGGCAATTGCTATAGCTTTACCTGGAGATCTTTGTTATGTAAAGTATTCTTGCCCAGGCCTTAATGGCCCACCCATTAATGAAGGTGGGGGTGAGTTTCTACTTCTAAGGAAAGCTTCTGCTTCTGAGTTTCTATTCTTTTTAGAGGAAATATTCTGCCTTTTTAATATTTCCCAGGATATTTCATTTTTCTAGGAGAGGGGTTGGTGATAACTTCCTACACTGTCAAGAAATTTCTGCTTAGTTCTAGGTTGCTTCTCTCCTTGATTAGCTTCCATGCATTGTATCTTGTCCTGCCTTCAGGTGATTTGGAGAATAGCTTGACTCCTTCTTTTTTGGGGCAGACCCTGAGATATTGGAGTACCGCAATCATGTCACCTCCAGTCCTCCTTTTCCTTTGTTGGAAATTATAACCCACCCCTCTCCTAGGAAAATGAAATATTTTAGGATATACTAAAAAATATACTTTCCCTAAAAGAAAAGTAGAAACTTGGAGGCAGAAACTCAGCCTCCCCCCTTTTTTCAATGAGCCATTAAGTTCAGAGCCAGTCTATTCTACATAACTAAAGATCTATCTACTCCAAGTAGAGCCATAATAGGAATTGCCCAAATCCATTTCATTACATCATCATCCAGCAAGGCTCAACCAAGCCTAGGTCTTAGGACATCCTATAGAATTGCTCCTGCATGGCTCCATGGGAGTCTGGCAACCAATCAGAATACAAACTCAAATTCAAATCCCAAGGGCATAAAACCCAGGGACTTTCAGCATTTCTAACCCTTTTTCTTCACCCAAGAGCTAGAAGGCATGTGATTCTGTCCATCAATAAACCATCTTTCCAAACAGCCTCCATGTTTCCAGTGTGTTTCCCCCCCACTTGGAACTGAACCCAGGATATTTTTTCCAAAACCTTAAAGTAGTGTAGGAAGTTAGCACCCACCCGTCTCCTAGAAAAATATTCTGGGAAATATTAAAAAGACAGAATATTTCTTCTAAAAAGAGTAGAAACTCAGAAGCAGAAATTCACCTCAGAAGCAGAAGCTCACCCCACCTTTGTTAATGGGTGAACCTGGGCCAGAATACTTTACATAACAAAGATCTCCAGGTAAAACTATAGCAATTGCTCAAAAGCCCTTTCATCATCATCCAGCCAGGCTCAACCAAGCCTGGACGTCCGGACAGCCTACAGAGTTGCCCCTGCATGGTCCCATGGGAATCTGACAACCAATCAAGTACAAGCTCCAATTCAAATCCCAACAAAGGTTGTAAAACCCAGGCACCCTCAGCACCTCAACCTTTTCTTGATCTCCTCCTTCACCTTGATCATCCTTCCTTTTCACTCTGGAGCTCCAGGCCATGTGGTCCTGTCCACCATTAAACCTTCCAAACAGCCTCCATGTTTCCAGTGTCTTTTTCCTCACTTGGAACTGAACTCAGAAGGATAATTCTTCCAACAATTGACATACCAAGTTCTTTATATACTATATTTAGCTTCCAGTCCCTTAATAATCCTTGTTGCTTTTCTCTGTACTTTTTCTAGTCTCAACATCTTCTTTACATTGTGTCAACCAAAGCTGGATGCAGTATTCCAAGTGTGGCCTTACCAAGGCATTAAGTGGTATTTTCATGTGATTTTGATTCTATCCCTCTATTAATGCTTCCTAGGACTGCATTGACTTTTTTGGCAGCTGCAGCACACTGCTGGCGCATAGGTAAGTGATTAAAGTCTTGCTTGAAGCTTTGCTGGAACCCAATAGCAGCTGGAAGAACAACCACACTGAAACAGCAACTCATCCTAAGTAGGGCAGGAATCTTTGTAAAAAAGGAAAAAGTTGTATGTTAAGGACTTTGAGACTTCAATTTGAACTGAATATGAAGGACTGAGTATTAAAGATTAAAGTATTATGTGGTAACAACAACATCACATGATGTTGTTGATCCAGCCCAATAGTCTGTTGCTGGGGAAGGAATGTGGTGCAATAAGGTAGTCCTTGACTTACAACAGTCCATTTAGTGACCATTCAAAGTTATAACAGCACTGGAAAAAGTGAGGTATTATGACCATTTTTCACACTTACAACCTCTGTAGCAGGGCTCGCCAACCTTTTGGACCTCAGGAACCACCAGATTCATAATTTTAAATCTCGTGGACAAGATACCCTGGGAAAATCTCCCCAAAACTCTGCAGGAAAATTTCCCACCCTGTTTTCCTATTGATTGATCATTCTTTATTTGGGATCGCAGGATACTGTCTCCAGCTCTGTTCTCAGGGGCAGAGAGAGAAAGAGAGACTTTTGGCTTCATGCAAGGAAAGCAGCAGAAGCAGCAGAAGCCATTCTTTCTCTCCCCCAAATTCTGCCAGAAATGAGTCTTTGTGAGATTTGTCACACCTGTGCAGCCTCTTGGAGCAGGATGCCTTGCAGGGTCCCAAAGACTCATTTCTGGTGGAGTTTGGGGGAGAGGAAGAAAGACTTTTACTGCTTTCCTTGCATGCAGCCAAAAGCAGAAGAAGAAAAAAGTAGAAAGAAGCAGCTTGGTGGCCAGGCCAGGTGCATGGGGCGAGTGCGGCAAGTTCCCCCTCTCTGCCCTTTTCCCCCTCCCCTCACTACTTGTGTTGTTTGCAATGCAAGTGCTGCAAGCCTTGTGTCCCCATGGGCCATGTGGGCAGTGCAGCCTTGTGTTCCCGCACAGCCTGGATTAATTGCTTTGGGGGTGCTGTTTCTCTACAGACCACCAAAATTTTCTTGCGGGCACACCTATTTCCTATTCTTCCTGGAGTTTTAAAAGTTATTAAAAACTAAAATAAAACAATGAGAGGAAAAACTAAAATAAAACAATGGGAAAAATAAAATGACATTTCACTGGAAAGATTTTAAACATCTATAAAATCCCTCATCCCTAATCCTATAAATCAAACTGTCTGCACATTTGTAACATTGCCGTGTAGAAAATAGAACATTTTAACCTGGCACTAAAATGATAACAAGTTGGGTGCCAGGCACTCCTTTCTTAACCTTTTGGGGGGACCAACACACATAAGGTGGCATAAGTATGGTCAAAAAAGTCAAAATGGTGGCCTTAATGGTATGATTAAGCTGGGCTGCCCATCTCAGACTGATACAAAGTTGTTACAAACAAGTACTGAATGGATGCTTATTTGTTAATTGTTAAATTTATATTTTAGCTTTACTTCAGAAACTGATTGTCTTCATCATCATCATCTCTCAAATGTATACCAACAACATCAATTCTGGGATGGGCTAAGAATAGCATTTGAGTTGACATATTGATCTAACTGCAAGGTAGTTGAATTGCTTTGTTCACAGTTACATTTGTTTTGTGAATGCAATATATTTATTTATTCAATAAATATTCATATATTGGCAAAATTGACTGTTTTGATTAAAGAAAAGAATATAAGTACTTTTGTTTCTGCATGGAGACCACCTCTGAACTTTGTGCTTGAAGTGGAAAAGAATGAAATTTTGATTTGGGGTTTTATCGATCAGATTGGTAGATCTTTGTAAAAATGGCTTGTTTATGTTATGATGAAAAAAACAAAAAGTTGTGATATGATGTTAATGGTTTATTTTACCGCAAGAAAGATAGTTGGAAGTCAGTGTTTCTTTTTCTTTTTTTCTTACCCTTTCTCACTTCTCTTCCCTCTCTTCCTCCCCACCATTCTCCTATTTACTTTTGTAGTTTATTTTATCTTATAACTCAATTAAAATTTTAAACCAGAGAACAAATATTCATATGCTGAATAGGCTTTAGAGTCCTGATACAGACTGACTGCTGAGCCACATCTTAGAGTTTATGAACCACAGTAGCTGAATTCCCATGCGCTAATGATCACACAACTGTTGTGATCCAAGCCCTGTCAATTTTGTACCTGTGGTCACCTTGCATGCATTTGCAAAAGAGGCAGGGCTTTATTTACAATGCAGGTAGTCCTTAACTTACAACCATCCGTTTAGCAAGTTTAAAGTTACAATGGCATTTGCAATTCTTTCTCACACTTATAACTATAATGGCATCCCCACGGTTATCTGATCAAAATTTGGGTGATTTGGGTGTAAATGTATTTATGACAGTTGTAGTCTATGGAGATTCTATTCTATCCTATCAGCCATGGTGGTGCGGTGATTAGAGTGCAGTTCTGCAGGCTACATCTGCTGACTGCTGGCTGCCTGCAGTTTGGTAGTTCGAATCTCATCAGACACAAGATTGACTCCATCCTTCCGAGGACCCAAATTATTGGGGGCAATATGCTTACTCTATAAACCGCTTAGACGTGTGAAGCGTCTCTAAGCACTGTGAAGCGGTATGTAAGTCTTAAGTGCTATTGCTACTGACTCTGGGTGTCAACCCTGAAGCTGACCTGACTGAAGCCATTTTGGACAGCTTTAGTGTTGCCACACTAGAGCTTTGGGATAGAGGGGGGGATTTCAGATAGTTGGAATTCTGTAGCCAAAACAAAATATTTTCTCTTGGGAACCAAGGACATTCTCACACCTAATTGGAGGAAGGTGGAGTGATGTCACCTGGCAACCAGCCCGCAGTGTGATTGGACTAAGTGATTGACTCTTTTGAGAAAGTGGGAAAACTTTTAATTAGGTGAAAACCACAGGAACCTTCAGAGTTGTTTTTCACCAGATATGTGTCAATATGATATTGCCAATAAACCTATTCTTTGAGGAATGTACCTACCTCGGAGCTTTGCTCGATATGGAATTATTACTTGGAACCCTGACAATGGGTCTTCCTGGTCCTAGTCACTATCTCTTTCTCCATTATACTTTTGTATTTCTCTGTAAATAACTATTGGGTTACTAATTCACACATTCCCCAAGCCTTGCCCCAAAGCACAAAATAATGTTACTCTAAACTTTCTGCCTAAAGTTCTGAGTGATGACTTTATTATACCGAGAAGTAGTTGCGATGAACAAACAGTTGAATAGTATATATTTTATAGCCACAATTCTGCTTATAAAAAGAAATCCATGGAACAAGTTGTTAAACGGCTAGTTCAGCCTGGTTCTGTAATTTTATTCCCAACTTAGAGTAAAGGTATGTTTACTTTATTTTTCCTGCCATAATGGTTGCCACTTCACATACATTCAGACAGAAAAAACAGACACACAAATTCTTTCTGATGTTTGTATAAGGAATGTAATTCTGTTGGTTGAAACTTCTGCCTTTGCCTGTTCTGATGATCAGATGGAGATCTTCCTTCCCATCTATTTAAAAAAATGGATTTATTTATTTATTTAAACTTGGACTATATAAACAATGGATGGAAACTAATCAAAGAGAGAAGCAACCTGGAATTGAGGAGAAACTTCCTGACAGTGAGGACAATTAACCAGTGGAACAGCTGGCCTTCAGAAGTTGTGGGTGCTTCATCACTGGAGATTTTTAAGAAGAGACTGGACAGCCACTTGTCTGAAATGGTATAGGGTCTCCTGCTTGAGCAAGGGGAGGGTCTAGAAGACCTCCAAGGTCCCTTCCAACTCTATTCTGACTTATTTGCCTTAACAGAGTGCCTTATTTCTAAGTGGTAGGGAATAGGGAAACCTGAACCTCATATTCTAAACAGTTCAAGAAAATAGAAAAGATTGGGTAGATTTGTATTTTACCATTTGGGGTCCTCTGGATGTGCTGGGATTACTTCTATCAGACTTCCCTGTTTTCAAACATGCTGTTCAGTATTATAGGCCCATTTGGTACTAACATGGCACAGTCCTATCTTGGCAATAGTTACATTCACCCCATCATCTGCATCTTGTCTCCTGCCCATATGTAAGACAATCTTTTCATTAGTTGCTTTGGTGCTGCATTTCTCTACATTATTCTGACTCACAATCCAAGAGTAGTGTAGATTGGGTAGAATTTGGGAGCTTTCTCCCATTTATCTTGGAAGAAAATAAAATGACTAAGAACCAGAAACAGAGAACAAATCCATGCCAAATATGGATGGAAAGCATTTTAACTTGAGAGGAGAAAGGACTCTAGTTTTAACATGTCCAAAGAAGATAGTATCAGTAGCAAATCATCATAACTCTAAAGCAATGTTTGTCAAACTTGGCTTTAAGATAAGGGGAGGTCAACTCCCAGTATTCTCCAACCAGCATGGCTGCTGGGAAATTCTGGGAAATGAAGTCCACCCATCTTAATCTTGCCATAGCTGAGAGATACTGCTCTGACAGATAAGAAGAACATCATGAGATACTTGTGTCCCAATCTCAGAAACAAATATTTGCAACATTTGAGTGAGTGATAACATCATGTCCATGTCATCATTAGTTCAGCTTCCTCAGTATGGATGCCCAGGTAGATGGAAGGACACCTGCTGAAATAAGAACTTCCCATAATTGTAACAAAACCATTTTTAGCTTCTCTTGATCTTTTGCTAGGTCAGGAAGGAAAATACCGTGCTTCCTCTGGTTGTCACTTATTGATTTGAAATTATCAATCAGAATATAGATTAGAACTGGTGACTAGTTCTATTTCATGCTATGCAGCTACGATTTTGCAAGGGAAGGCAGTTTTTTTTAATAGCGTGAGCTTCCTCCTAATGGAAGCAAAATCATTCCTGTGTCAGCTGTATAGTGCTTGCATTATTCTGCAATCTTTTTTAATTCCATATTCCTGACAAATGCTGACTTAGGACAGTGAAAGGGAATTGAGAGCATTGGTGAAACATTTGATTACATTATCCCTATTGTTATGTGGGCTTGGCTGTCTGCAATTAATTTTGTCAAGACAGTTTAATGAATGAAATGGATTTCATTTCGGATGGGTCTCCCATGTCCGCTTTTATTTTAAAGCCTCTCCTTTCTTTGATTTATATTGGGGGAAACAGGCATCGAGAAGACAGAGCTATAATCAGCTGCCTTTGGCTCCCAAAATGAAAGCTTAGAAGCACCATTAAGAGGATGACTGCAGAAAAACACACAAGCTGAAATATTACCTGCTCATGATCTTTTTTCCCCTCCCCTTCTGGTTGCCCTTCTACTCCTGCTAAGATCTTTTCAGTGCTGTTTTGACAGATATTCTTAAAGTTTGTCCTCAAGATACTGTTTTGAAAGGCAATATAACCATTTAGACAGTACAATAGGCAGAATTAAAAGTGGGGGAAAGAAAATTATGGGATAGGATCAAGACAACCTATTTGTCCTCCTTCTGACCTTGGTTTACTAACTTTTAAGCTAGTTCCTATAGATTGAAACAAGAAAAGTTAGATCTAGAGCAATAAGAACTGCTATCCTCCTTCCTTGGTATCAAAGTTTACTTATAATTTCTAAATTGCACATCTCTGTTTGAGCACAAGATTCATAGGTTGGCAAGCTTGCTTTGAATTACTTTGAATCCGAATGGTGCAAGCAGGAAGGACTTTAATTGGGGCTGGGTTCTTTGCTCAATTACTTGTCCAACACCTTGTTGCATTCCTATGCTATGCTAAGCCACAATTTTATGTGTTCCATTCCGCTTAGTGTGTTTTGCAACCTCAGGCATTGTTTTTGTATATCCATACACATCATGTCATTCCCATGGCTTATATAATATAAGCAATATCATACAAACTGTTGAAAATTAGTAAGAAATAGCAGCATCCACAGCAAACTGTGATGATGTGATTGGTTACATCATCTGACAAATGCTATTATGTCCTTAACCCACCTCCCAACATCTGGCAGAAGTTTGCAAGCTGCAATATTTGAGTGATGATATGATGATGTATGTTTATCATTGGCCCTCCCTTAAATCCCTTCCCTTGGACACACATATTGTAGCAAGCAAAAAAAATTGGAGGGAGGTGGATGAGAAAAAATATATATAAATGTAGATTCTAAAAAATCTAAACAGTCTACTTTTTGGGATATGTATGGATGTATGTATATGGGACGTGGGCCAGCCCTTCTCTCTTAGCCCTAAGAAAAAAGCAATGGCAAGCTACTTCTGAATATATACAGTATACCCGAGGGAAGCTAAACAGCACACACGCAACGTTTCAGCAGAATCTCATCTGCCATCATCAGGCTTCTGTATGGATGGAAAGATGATGGCAGATGAGATTCTGCTGAACGTTGCTACAGAACTTAACAGAACTACAATGAGCTACAACTTAACAGAACTACAATTATATATATAATATAGTATATATATATATGTGCTGTTAGCTTCCTTCGGGTATTATCCCACGTCATTGTAGTTCTGTTAAAGTTGTAGCTCATTGGTAGTTCTGTTAAAGTTGTAGCAACGTTTCAGCAGAATCTCATCTCCATCATTCAGGCTTTGAATGGAAGTGTGTCCTCACGTTTCGTCTGTTTCAAATTTGAGGCTGGTCTATTCTGATTGCTATTAACTTGCGGTTGTGTTCATTTGGACTTTGGAGTTTGATTGGATTGCGTGTTTCTGGGTTTCTTCTGTCTGTTTTGGTGCTTGTATTGGCTGCAGCCACTCTTTCTGTGTTGGAGGCTTTCAAATGCTGCTGGCTTCGTGTGTAAAGGACGGCTGCTCTTCATCAGCAAGCTGGGTTTCACCTGGGTGCCGTGGTGGGGGGTGTTTGATTGGAGCTGTCAGAGGGAGTTTCTGTGTTCAGGTGTGGGGGTGTTGAGTTGAGGCATCAGAGGGAGTCTGTCTGTGCTCAGGTTTTGTCTGTTTTGTGGTGTGGAGATCTTTCTATTTGAGAGTGCAGGCTTCCAAATGATTGGACAGTCTGCTTGAATCATCTCTTCTATTCATGCTGTCAGGTCTTTTTTCCAATCTCTATGGCTTCTCTGATGATTCTGTGGCTGGGTTTTCTATAGTGGCTAGGGTTTTGGTGCCATTGAAGTTGATGTTGTGACCTGTGGTTTTCATGTGTTGGACTAGTGAGGAGGTGTGTTCCAGCTTTTTTACTGCATTTGTGTTCATCTAGGCGGGTACTTATTTCTTCTATTGGTCTGTCCAATGTATGTGGCCGGGCAATGATGTAACAGGAATTTCGTATATGCGTTGGTTTTCCAGGTCAATTTTGTCTTTGGGGTTCCTCAGGATGGCTGCTATTTTTTGTCTGTTTTGAAGGCAGTCTTGATGTGATGCCTGTGTATCATCTTAAAAAAAAACCATATATATATATATATATAATATATATATATATATAGTATATATATATATATATATATATATATATATATATATATATATCTGCCAAACATTCCTTGCATCCCCCATATTCATGCATAGTCTTTGTTTCATTTCTCTTCTGAAGATCTCACCAGCCTCCAATTGTGACTTTATTATTTTCATCCTTTTATGACCAAACCAGTCAGCATACTTCATGGTGATCATTCACTTTTATATTTAATCCACATTTCTTCCACACACATTCCGTTTTTCTCTTCCTCTCTTCTCTTCTCTTCTTCTCTTCTCTTCTCTTCTCTTCTCTTCTCTTCTCTTCTCTTCTCTTCTCTTCTCTCTTCTCCTCTCCTTCTTCCTCTCTCTCTCTCTCTCTCTCTTTTTCCTGGAAAATTGCAACTGTATTCAAGAAGCCTTAAAGACTCAATGTTTTCTATGGCATAAACAAATCTTCAGTTGCCAGGTTCAGTGGGTAATTTACTCAGTTCTGACTCTTCATAACTTGATGGAAATTATTTTGCCAAGGCTATCTATAAGTCCTTCTTTGAGCTTCTGTAAACTCCTATTTCTGTTATTAGCCCAGTCATCTAGCCATTTGTTCCTTTTAGCTTTATTCCAGGCACACAATTAGCAAAACTGCAACTTGTTCTCCTGTGTTCTTCCCCTATGATACAGTACCTTCCAGTCTGGACTCATCTTCCAGTAGTAAGTTGACATTATCCTGGTCTGAAGATCCTCTTAATTATCTTGGCAGAATAGTAATTTTCTTCTCCTTCAGTGGATCATAGTGGGCTGATTGCTTAACTATACTGTCAGGGAAGAACCATCCTTCTTGAAATGAACACTGTAGCTTATGGAGTCAAAGGAATGAACATGCATATTTAGCAATAGCAATAGTACTTAGTTTTATATACCACTTCTTAATGCTTTCCAGCCCTCTCTAAGTGGTTTAACAGAGTCAGCATATTGCCCCCAACAATCTAAGTTATCATTTTACCGACCTCGGAAGGATAGAAGGCTGAGTCAACCTAGAGCTGGTCAGAATCAAACAATTTTTGTAATCATAAAGGAGAATATTTGTAGTTCAGGGTTGAAATTAGAGGTCCTTGGTGCTCTCTGAGCTTGCTTGTTTTCCTGTAGACATTTCATTACCCTAACTAGGTAACATCATCAGTGACAGTAAGGAGTATTGTTTGATATCAGTTTATATTTTGGTGTCTTGCCTGTCTGTGTGGGTGGGGATGGTCTTAAAGATTCTTTGGTTGGGCTATTTACTAATGGCTCTTTGGCAGTTTCTTAACTGGGGTAGGTCTTACTTGATTGTTGGTCTGAAGTTGACCTTGGAGTTAATCTATGCTGATTTGAATACTGATGACTGGTGGAGAACTGCTGAACTCTTTTTCTCTGGGGGGCTGGTTGATTGTCTCTTTTGCATAGTCTATAGATGTTAATGTCTATGTGTCTATTGATTTGTCAGAGTGCCAGGTTTCTAGAAATTCCCTGGCATTTTTGGACTTGGCCTGGTCTAGGATTGCCACGTTTTTTCCAATTGAAAGTATGGTTAAATATGTCTATATGTTGTGTAAAAGAATTTTCTTCATGCCTTCTAACTGCCAGTTGGTGTTCATGGATGCATTTTGCTAGTCTTCTGCCTGTTTGTCCTACATAGTGGCAGTTGCAGTTCTTAAATTATATGTTGTAGAAACTGCCAAAGAGCCATTGTCCCAAAGGTGCTTTTTTCAAGAGGCAACTGGACTGTCTGGTTTTTCAGCTCTGAGCTGAAGATGCTCCTTGGATGAGAAGCAAAATGTCTTCAAAGAAAAACCAGACAGTCCAGTTGTCTCTTGAAAAAAACACCTTTAGGACAACCGTGATCTGGATAACTGAGAATCTCCATAGACAAAGAGCCTTTAGCACCAAGGAACCCTTTAGTAATAATTTAATATTTAGTAATATTTCAAATATTTGGTAATATTTATTCACAAAATATTTAATAATATTGATTAGTACAAATTAATGGCCCAAGAAGAGGAATCAAATTAACAATCCCCAAGGATGTCCACCCATAGCAATTCCCCTCTGCTGTTGAGAGGAACCATCAACCATTTCCTTTTTTAAAAAATTCAGAGAAAGGGAGGGGGAAATGAAGCAGAAATTCTGTTGTATACAGAACAAAGGGATAGATTTGTTCTTTTTCAAATGGCTTCATGATCATGATTGGTGTACTCTGCACTTATTTTGGGGAGTAGGGATAGAGGGCAGAGAAGCTTTGTTTTCTGCAGCCATTCCAGAATGTGTCCAATATACTAATGGCAAGTACACAAGGAATCAGCAAACCACAGCCCTAGATAATCTCAGACAAAATTTGAGATATAGTTCCCAAAATAAGTATTTAAAAAGATCTGGCTCCATGTTGGAGTAAGCAAAGCAACAACAGGGTAAGTGAAGTACAGTATAGTTTACCAACACAGCTAACGCAGTCACAACATTGTTAACCTCCCACTCTCTGATGGTTTTCAAATGAAGACAAGATGTTGGAGAAAATTTAGAAATTCTTATACAATGCAGAAGATTGGACTAAATAAGCTATATTCTTTCAAATGTAGGAGTACTATGCGACTAGATTTTTATGGCCCTTTATCAAAGCAGTTGCTGATAAAACTTCCAAAGATCTAGAGATCCAACCAACATATCTTGAATATCTACATCTCCTGGAGCAACCCTCAACTGATTCAACTTCTGCAGGATTTTGAAGGATCTTTGCTTAAGAATGAACTCTTCAAGGTCAATGATCTTGAGATCTTCTCTGATTTGTCAACACTGTTGTTTCTGCTGTCAGATGAGCACCACATTTTTTCGTTTTGAGACAGAACTTATCCATACATCTATATTTATACTTTGCATAGAATACAGAACTGGCTTACTGGCACAAAACACATTTCCGATTGAATCACATCGTCAGACATATTCAATCCTGATGAGTGTGGGTTTTTCCCCTTTCCATTTATTCATGACTGATTCTTGGGAGCTTATCTGGACATGTCCCTGAAATTTTCTTGGCAATGTTTTTCAGGAGTAGTTTGCCATTGTCTCCTTCCCATAGCTGAGGAAAAATGACAAGCCCAAGGTCACCCAGCTGGTGTGTGTCTAAGGTGAGACTAGAACTCACAATCTCCCAGTTTAGTTTCTAGTCTAATACCTTAACCATTGTTAGGTTTAAAAATGGGTTAATTAGGAGACCTAGAAGACCCAGTGGGATATTTCAATTATAGTGTTGAATAAGGAGTAGTGACAAAGGTATTGCACTTCTTCCATCAAGACAACTCATTTTTGTCCTACTCACTTTAAGCCCAACCAAACTCACGATTGCTCTTTTAGGAATAAAATAAAGATCTTTATGGAAACTGCTTTCAGCTCATTGAGAAAGAAATAGTAAACAAATGTGTTCTGTATGCAAATTGGGTTACTCCAAAACATGCAAATCTGATTGGTCAACTAAAGTAAGCATTGGATTGGTTCACTAAGAACCAATCCAAATAAAGTAAAAAAGGCGGCAAATTCGAACAGCTGCCATTGGTTACAAGCCGGCAGGCTAGCCTGTATAAAAGGCTGCCGCAAGTTCGGCTAACCGTTCCGCTTTTACTGACTCCTTGAAATAAAGACTTTATTTGTTGGAACCCGGTCTACCTCGTGTTTTTCCGAACAAAACAAAATGCATCAGCATAATTGGAGGAGATAAAGGACAAGTTGACATCTGTCAGTACTTTTGCTAGGTAGTCTGCTACCAGTAATAAGCTTCAGAGCAATTGAGGGAAGCATCTTCAAAATCCTGATGGAAATCCCTACGTTACAAAAAAATAATGGA
This sequence comes from Laticauda laticaudata, assembly GCA_004320025.1. Lineage (NCBI taxonomy): Eukaryota > Metazoa > Chordata > Lepidosauria > Squamata > Elapidae > Laticauda > Laticauda laticaudata. The sequence goes on along the minus strand of BHFT01039504.1, from coordinate 6,023 downwards.
AGTTAAAAAAAAATCTACTCAGGTTTTGTCAATTTGTGTTGAAACTCACATAGATGTGTCCTTTGCTGTTTTTTTTTTTAAAGCTCAAACTCTGAAAAAATGGAATTACCCCAATTTTGGGGAAGTGTGTTTGCTACAAACTTAGGTAGCATAAGCAAATAAAGGCTTCAATATATACAGTTTTTGTTTTAACAAGGCTAAATACAAGATTATCAGTCACAGGATAGTTAAGGTGAGAACTTTTGTTGATAAAGAAAGCAGAACCTGAGAAAACTAAGCTACTCAGTTTTAAGAAGGACTTTGTTTATTTATTTATTGATCAACTTGATTTGATTTGTAGGTCTCCCATTTCATCTAGACCCAACTTTAAGTGGCTTACAAAGATTAAAAACTAGTAAACATTAAAATGATAAAACAAATAACAATTATGTTGATAATTTACAACTGAAAGATGGGGAGAAGGGAAGCAGGAAGTACATGGGGAGAGGTGGGGTCTTCTCTTAATCAGATAGCACCCTCCAGAGTGGTGCACCCCCATTGGGGTCCCAGGTAAACTGGCAGAGTCAGGTCTTGTTCTGGCCCTTGTAAAAAGTCAGGATGGTGGGTGCATTGTCACTTGAGGGGAGGAGGTATGATGTTCTGCAGGAGCCATGGCAGAAAAGAGAAAGCATATCAATCTCAGTTCAGAACTATAGCATGATTTGAATTATCTTATCCTACCTTAATCATGATCCAGTGTTGTACCAACAAATCACAGATTAATTATTAACTTATGGTTAATAAATAATTGCAATATTCCTCCACAAATTGTTCAAGGGTGACTTCAAAACAAAGTTTTCCCCACAATACTACTCTGCTGAGCCCTGGCAAGCTTTAAGAACTGTGACTTATTCAACAGATTATACTTAGGAAGAATCTGGTTTAGCACAATAATTTATCACCATTCGGTTGTTTTTGCAACAACATGATGATTCAGTTTCAGGCTTCAACACTTTTTTTATAAACCTCTGTCTTTTTAAATCAGCCCAGTAGGACATCCTGAGACTCCTTTTCTGTCAAACTGGCATTGTCTTCCCAGTGGTGGGATTCAAAATTTTTAGTATCAGTTCTGTGGGCGGGGATTGGTGGGTGTGGCAGGAGAAGGATACTGTGAAATCCCCATTCCCTCCCCACCCCACTAACCTGCTTTCCAGCTCCGTTCTCCTGTGCAGAGCAACCAAAGAAGACCCAGCTGATCAGTTGGGACTTGGGAAGCAGAGAAGAGAGGGGGTGGGGCCAGTCAGAGGTGGTATTTGCCGGTTCTCCAAACTACTCAGAATTTCCGCTACTGGTTCTCCAGAACTCATCAGAACCTGCTAAATACCACCTCTGTATCTTTCCCAACCTTGGGTAGGTATCTCACTCAAACTTACTGGAGAACATTCGTAGCTCAGGGTTGAAATGAGGGGTCCTTGATGATCTCTGAATTTGGCTGTTTTCTTGCAGGTATTCATTACTCAAACTAGTATTAGCTAGCACTGATGATATTACCTAGTTCGGCTAATGAAATGTTTGCAAGAAAACAAGCAAGCTCAGAGAGTGCTAAGATCCCTTCACTCATTCTTGTCTAGTTCATTCTTTTAGTGCTGACTGTCTTTGAATTGATCATGAGCTGGCCTTTGATAAAACATCAACCAGAGATGGTGACTATTTAAGTGGAAAAATACAAAGAATTGATGGAAAGATCAAGCCACACAATGAATTTCAAGGAAAGACAGCCATTGTGAATGGGAGTCTTGAAGGAACGAAACTTTAAAAAAAAAATCCAATCTATTTTTAGTTTAGTTTACTTTTTTGTCATTGCACCTTGTACAATGAAATTAAATACCATCTTCAGTGTACATTATGACTGAAAATAAACAAACACATATTCTATACATTGAATTGAAAACTCCTGATATTGCATTAATATTGCATTGTACAACAGAATTCAAAAGAGCTACTGCCTTAGGATAGAAGCTGTTTTTTAGCCTATTTGTCCTTGCTTTTATTTTCCTGTACCATCTGCCAGATAGTAATAGTTAAAAAAAAAAAAGGTTTCCAGGGTGAGATGGAACTTTGAGAATGTTTTGGACTTTCTTTAGGCAACAGGAGCTATAAAGCTCTTCCAAAGAGGGAAAAGGGTAACCAATGATCTTCTGGGTAATGACATTAACCCTCTGGAGTGCTTTCTTATCTGCCACTGTGCAATTGCCAAACCATACAGAGGTTTAGTAAGTTAAGATACTCTCTATGGTGCAGTGGTAGAAGGTCACCAGCAGTTTTTTCATGTAGCTGTGTTGTTTTTTTGTGTGATTTATTCAACAATCCATGGTTGACAGAAATGGAAGCTTTTCTTGATGTTCATATCCTGCTTTTCTTTTGTCCTTGCCAACCTTACTGGCTTGTTTTCCAAAGCAGTGTACTAAGCACCTATGTGAAATTTTAGGCAATATCACACCCACTGGATCATAGTGATAGGAGTATTGTTCTGGCACTACTAGTGCAGAGCACTTTTGTTTCACTCTAAGCACACCTGGAACTAGGATTTGGACCAGTAATGGCTCTGAGTGCTTAAAACATAGTCTCTATAAATATGCTGTTGGGATGGGATCTGATCAAGAAATTAAATGGGGCAATTGAAACATTCTCTGTTGGGACGGGTGAGAAGCAGAACATATAAATTTCTTCTCACTGCATGGGTGGGTGCTTAGATGGCATCATTGCAGGTAGTCCTCCACTTACAACAGCTTGTTTAATGACTGTTCGAAGTTACAACAGCACTGGAAAAAAATGATTTATGACCATTTTTCATACTTACGACCAATACAGCATCTCATGTGATCCAAAGTCTGATATTTGACAACTGACTCATATTTATGGTGGTTTTTAGTGTCTTGGGGTCATGTTGTGATCCCCTTTTGTGACCTTCTGACATGCAGAGTTAATGGGAAAGGCAGTTTCACTTAACAGTCATGTTACTAATTTAGTAACTGCGGTGATCCACTTAATAAATGAGGTGAGGAAGGTCGTAAATAGCACAAAACTCAGTATGTCTCACTGAGCAACAACATTTTGGGCTTGATTGTGGTCGTAACTCAAGGACCACTGTTTTGAAATATACAGAATTTGCAACTGGGCATGGAATTCTCTACCTGTTTTGAATGTAGAGAGGTTTTTTTTTTGAGGGAACAAAATTCTGTGAAAGTGCCTGGAGAGACTAAGCAGATAAGTTATACAAGCAACTCGGAGAATAGGGTGTATCCCAACATAGCACTTTGGACATCCAACTCCCTTTAGCAGAGGAAAAAGTGAAAGCAGCTGAAATCAAGAAAACAAAACCTAAATCTTTTTGTCCTGACATCAAACAAGGCAACCAAATCTGTCAGAAGAATGGACAATGCCCTATTGTTTATTACAAATGTCAAGTTTACTTTTAAAATAAAAGTTATGTGTGTTTATTATGGAATAAGCCAAAAATGCTTGTCTGTATTTCCTTTGTTTGCCTCATTCAAATATGATTGCAGAACATTTACAGCACTGAGAGCATTGGATTCGCACATCTATAGCATGGATTTTATGGTGTATACTACTGCATGCTTATTTTCCTGGAGGCAAAGCCTGGTCTACAGTTGTCCATTGCTTTATTTTGTAAGAATATAACAACCCACCTCACCAGGTTGTTGTGGAGAAAAAGAGGAGGAAGAGGGAGTATTATGTATGTTTCCACTTTGAGTTACTTATAAGGTAATAAAAGTGGGGTAAAAAGATAGTCAGATAAATAAGAGAGAGGGAGAGAGAAAATGAGAATTAGTAAGTCAGTCTTTAGGGTTTATTCGTAGCCCAGATGAGCTATTGGAAGCATAGATTAAGCTTGGAGCTATCAGCTTCTAGAGATGTGCAAATAATTTCATGGTTGAAATATCCTGATTCTGTAATGCCTTTTCCCCTTAAATAGAATAAAACCCAATACTAGTACAACCTATTCCATCATTTCAGTCCTCAAAACTGATTCAAGGATCAAAACAGAAATTTGGTTGGGATTGTTCAATCATCAAACATTTTGTACTCTACAATGAGCTGCATGTTGATTTTAATATAGCTACTGTATGTATTTCTATGTATTTAAGGGGATGCAGTGGCTCAGCAATCAAGATGCTGGGCTTGTTGATTGGAAAGCCGGCAGCCTGGGTTCGAGACCCAAGCACTATGTAATCCGATGAGCTCTCATCCTCACCCCAGCTCCTGCCAACCTAGCAGTTCAAAAAGCATGCAAATGTGAGTAGGTAAATAGGTACCACTTTGATGGGAAGTAAGAGTGCTCCATGGTGTTATGTTGGCCACATGATCGTGGAAATGTCTTCGGACAGTGCTGGCTCAATAGGCTTGAAACAGAGATGAGCACTGCCTCCTATAATTGGTAGCAACTAGTGGAGTAAATTCTTTACCTTTATGTACTTTTGTAAACAGCAAGGAAGGCTGGTGATATTACACTATTCTTGTTTTTCTCCAGTTCAAGGCAGAGTGAATGTCACAAACGTTGGGTATTGCATGTTCCTTTGTTTTGCTTTCAAGTACGTAGTATTTGCTTAAGGCAATTAAAGCATTTTTTGCAGCACTGGTGGTTTTTTTTTTAAATTGCTGCTTGTAGACCTGGTATGGGCAACCTGTAGGATACGAGAAGATATGGCTTCTGCACTTGTATTGGGTTTTCCTCCACCATGATGCTTTAGTGATAAAATGATCAAGTTTGGCTCAGTTCATCCATATTTGTCTCTATGTTTCTTTGAGGGGGATATTTTTTTTAAAAGGGGCAATGCATATGTGGATATATGCATACTTTTGTATGTTTGTCTGCATGTATGCATTTATTTATTTTGTCACATTTATGTAGTGTATATTGAAGGTGGAGACCCTTTGAAGAGTTGCATGCAATGAAATTTCATTTTAATGTATGCTGATTAGTGTACATTTAAAGTCACAATAAAGTTATTCTAAATCTAAGTAGAGAAATACTGGACAAATCAGTGAAAAGCTACTTCACCTATTTTTCTATATAAGGAAGTTACTTTGTTTTCCTTCTCATAATAATCTCATAGCTCTTTCCCATTAATGCAACACTGAAATGCTCTTGTATTGATTTGACACATTCTATCAACAAGAAAGAAAATGTTTACTTATTCAAAGATTAAAGTGAACCTTTATTTGAATTGTTCTGTACATCCAGAGCTGTTTCTCAGCTATTTAATCCATGCAAATACTGCATGTGTTTTAAAAGAATTGTGGAAAAGGCAAGTTCGGGGTCACTAAAGCAAAAAGAGCACCAATGAATATATGCTGTAATCATAATTGAAGAGTCATTTCAACAGCACACAATTTCAAAGTTTTTCATGAGAAAACAAGTCTGTTATTTCAATTAATGGAATTCCCCAGGCCTCAGCAAATGGCCAATGGCCAGATAAACTAGGTGCAGCCGTCCTTAATGTTTGATAAACAAATGCTTGAGCCAACTTTCTTCATCCAATAGCAAAACACTCAGAGACTGAAACCTATAAACCTGGAGGATATTCGAGCCTGCTAATTCTTCAGATTTGAAGGATTTTGCAGGGCAAAAAGTTAGCGCAAACATGAACTTACGTGCTTCCCAATTCCTTTGTTTACAATACCTTTCTTTTACAGTGCTCAGCTTCCTTCTCTGCCGCTTCTGAAACCAGTAGCTTCCTTCTTTTTAAATTGTAAACCTTGTAAACATGAAGCAAAAAAAAAGAGTTTAGATTCTACAATATAATTGCACCTGATCCTGACCCTGTGTGAACTTAGTTGCCAACGTTTCAATTAACCCTTGTGCTGGAAGGGCTGGTTAAACACAACCAGTGAGGATTATTCTTAACACCAGTCTCTAAAAAGTTTTGTTCGCATTGGAAGTTACCATTTGTTCTATATGTAAATGGTTGACTCCTAGACTTACACTTCTGATTGGCCCAGTAAAGTAAGCAGTGGATTGG
>BHFT01039502.1:0-13799 GCA_004320025.1 Laticauda laticaudata | reverse complement strand
TATACCTCTTAATGTGGAATCTCCCTCTTTTCCATTTCTAGCCATTATCTCTAAGTCTTTCTTTTATGTTAATCCATCTTTTCTTAGCTTGCTTTCCATTTACCATAATCTTTTGGCATTTTCCTTTAGTCCTTCCTCTATTTATCATCATTTTCTTATATTTTCTTTCCCATTTCTCAAAGTTTGCCCCACCCTCTTTTGATCTCTCTGTATTTCCCTATTTCATTTATCAGCATTTAAAATCAATACCCCCCTTATTTATTATATTTATCATTAATATCACATGTTCCAATTCCTTTTGTATTATTTGTTGTTCCTTTTGTTCCGTTTCACTGGTTCCTCTTTCTTCTGATTCTTCTTTTTGATTTCTTCTTTTGATAAAGTTGTTAGCTGAAGGGATCTACAGGATTTTTCTCTCATCAACAAGTGGCGCTTTTGGTCCAGTTCCACAGCCACTCTTTTTCCATCTTTTTATTTAGCTTCACCAATTTTAAAAATCAAACTTTACTCCTCTTTAGAACAATTATTTCCAGCATTCAAATTAATGCCAAATCCTCCCCGATTGCCAATTCCAATTAATGTTCTTCTAGATTAATTCCTTTTCAAATTTTAGAAATTTGAAACTTTAAAATTCTTTATATTTCCAAATTATTTTTCTATTTTCCATCCACCACTAATACAATTCTATATTTTTCTCTGTTGTAGTCTTTTGGGATAGTTGCAAATAATATAGATTCTTCTCACCCTTTTCCGAACACCGTTCCCAATCTCCACTCCAGCACTGTGTTTAGATGTTCCTCGGCTGTCCCAACTTTGTAGCGTTCATCTTGGTTTGCTCTTCTCTCCGTTGTGGCATAGAAAACAGTTCGGGGTTTCTTCAGGGGAGTTTCATTTTCCCCCAGAACTTCATCAAGCACTTCTCCTTAGCTTCGCTGTCTCCAAGGTGACTTTCGGCTCTGTCCAGAGCCCACAAATGGTGAGAAGCCAGTGCAGGATGGAAACCTCTGTTTGCTGCTTCTGGTCGACGTCAGACCAGCTGACGTTCAAGACGTCAGCCGGAAATCATTCAGAGGTTATTTTCAATTGCTTCCAGCTGACTTATCTTTTTAAATAGCCTTTTACAAATAAATAAAATATAAATCACATAGTAATTTTAAAAAATACATGTCAGGTTTATCTTGTAATAATTATTTTATTTTTTAAAAAAGAAACACAATGGAAAATCAGTAGTAGGAATTATTCCTTCACAAAGTTCTTAATTAGAACATTCTTTTTAAAAAAACCACTTATCAGACTGTCTATATTTGCTTTCTATCAATTAGCAATAGTTTTGTGTTAATAGTTACTCCGATAAGGTATTAGTTTGCATTTGTATTCCACCCAGTTAGGATCTCAAGTGTCTTAATACATGCATATGCATTAATGCATGCACAGATTGCAGCAATTATATATGGTACATCTCAAAACCTGGTATTTTCTTGGGTATCCATGCTGGGGGGAAATGATCTGACTGAGATTCTCTTGACATTTCCAATTCTGATAGACCATATGGTTTTTGACTGGTGTCTCAATATCAAATGTAAGTCCTACATTTATTTAAGCCTGAAGAAGAAACTAAATATGAATAAATATGTGTAAATATGTATAAACATCCTTACACTGGTAAAAATCCTACTTGAGACCTTGTCATTCAACTTAACAAGGTTAGAAATTGGTGTATTGAGATAGGAAAATAGGTTACAAATTGCAAATACAATAATAGCACAAGGCATATTTTTGATGTTATTTTACTGACTTTAGCACAATGTTGTTTCCCTCACATATAATTAAGATAGTAATTTTCAAATTTATGGCCTGAAAAAATAACATTTTCATCTCCTAACCTTATTTATATAGTTAAAAAGATGAGAAAGTTTGAATTGGGATAAGAGGAATTACTTGTCTGCCTGGTTCTTGATTCTATATAACAACCAAATGTACATGGCCCTGCCAAAATAACAAAGAGATGCTTTAACTAATGTAGAATGTGACCACATGGGTAGTAAATAGCACTTACTCATATACCACTTCACAGTGCTTTCCAGTCCTCTCTAAGCAGTTTACAGAGTCAGCATTGTTATTTAGCACATGCAATACCACTATGCCATCAATTGTTTTGGCTATTAGAGTGCTTTTGGGTGCAATTCAAATTACTGCTTATCACCTTTAAAGCACTTCCTGTTTGCTAGGTTGCTTGATGGACCATCTCTCTCCTGCTATTTCTACCTATTTAGTCCAGTCATGCAGGATGCTTCATGTTCCACTGACTTAAAAATGCTGATTGTTTAGATCTAGCAACTGCCCTTTGGAGAGAATCCCTGGAGATCAGCATGAACCCTTGTAGTCCTTAAAGACTTGGTCCTGGTCCTGTGGTCTTGGTGTGTGCAGGGACTCTTGGTTTTTTTTATTGAGTATGATTTATAATTTATTATCAGATTCTATGTATTTTAATTATTATATTATTGTAATTGTTTTTATTTTATTTTTAATTTGGTTTGCTGTCAAAAGTCATTTGGTGAGATGAGGAGCCATACAAATTAGATAAATAAATAGACAAAGGAGTAAAGACTAAGTCTGTATCAGATGACTGCATTCTCCAGATAATGCTGTTCATCTTATTGATGTTACTTGAGCTGAGTTTGCTATTGCTGAAAATGTTTGAAAAGACAATTAGACTGACATGGCATGAAATAAAACAAGGAAGTTTCACTTTACTCTGGGAAATAGGGTATTCAAATAAATCCACTATTGATATGATTGCTCAGTTGCCTCTGACTTGGTGGCATATAAACAATGTTAACCTTTAATATTTACTATATATTATATTATATTACTAAATGATAAGTAAAGCAGATTTTGCAAATTGCCCCACCACCAAAATACATGGCCAATAAAAACTGGCTACTGATATCCATGCCTTGTGCATAGATATTTGTTCAGTAGACTAAAGGCCAGATGATCTAAACAATTTTTAAGTTTTATTTTCAAGAATCACTTGACTTAAGGCCCTGTCACACTGGCCAACGGATGCAAAACATTTGTAAAAAGAACACAGCGGATGAGAAAAATGTTCCATCTGTTGTTATCCACTCTCAAAAGTGCCCCGAATTTGCATAACAGAGGACAACACGGAAAGGAACGGACGGGGGGAAGGACTTAGGGGATGGAAAGCGATGCTCCACGGAAGCCTAGCGCATGGAAAGTGGAGTGCGGAGCGGATGGACATCCGCAAGGCTTCCGGGGGAGCGCAGCAAAAGCAGACGCGGAAACGAAAGAGCAGATGCAGAGCAGAACACCAAGCGGTAGATGAAGCGGATTGCAGAGCAGAAGCTGAGGGATGAAGCGGATGCAGAGCGGAAGCTAGCGATTGCCGAGCAGGATGCTAGCGTTCACATGCGCATGCAGGGAGGATGCATTGCATCAGCCCGCGTGGATTAAAGGGAAGCAGTCTCCAAGCAGGTGCCACCATTCAGAGGAAAGACTCTTCCAGACACTAGCTTGCCAGCCACCCAGCCAGCCAGCAACCCAACAACCATGGGAAGAAGAGAAGCTCAGACCAATTTGCTGCCAGCTCGCTGGCAAGAGGGACAGGCCACTCGCCCCCCCTGGCCCTACACTCTGCTCTGCTGGGGCTTCTGCAGCCCGGGCTCGCTTCTTCTCGTGGCTGGGGATTCTGCTGATGCTGCTTGGAGTGTGCTTCTGCTGATGCACTCTCTGGTGGTGCTTGTGCCTGGTGCTTTACTCCTGCTGATGGCTGCTTCTGCGTGGTGCTTCTGCTGGTGCTTACTCTGCTGGCACTTGCTCTGGGCTGTTGCTTCTGCTGGTGCTTACTTTGGCTGGTGCTGCTCCTGATGTTGCTGGTCTCTTCGTGGTGTCCTGGTTCTGCTCATCTCCTGGTCCTGCTGGTGCTCCTGGTCTGAGTTGGTCGCTGTGCTGGTGCTCCTGGTCCTGCACTCCTGCTGGTGCCCGGCTGGTGCTCTGCGGGCTATCCTGGTGTGCTGGCTGCTTGGTGATCCTGGGTGCATGCTGGTTGCATGTGTGCTGCTGGTGCTGGCTGTCTGGACTGGTCCTGCTGGTCCTGCTGTCTCTGCTTTTTCCTGCTCCTGTTGTGTTGTCGGCGCCTGCGATGTGGAGAGCAACCCTACAACTCGAAGCCCTCTGATAGGCCCAAAGGCTTCAAGGGGGAAAGGCAGGCGCAAGAAGGAGAGGAGGCAATACAACAAAAAATAGAGGAAACATGAGATGAGGTTGGAGTGGCTGAGGTAGAACGAGTAACTAGCGGAAGGGACAAAGGCTCACAGAGACACAAAAGGAAGCAGCTGCTTGGAGAGAGAAGCGAAGCGGCTAACCTTCGGAGGTGCCCTCAGCTGGACACATTCACACCTGTACGGAATCTGCACTCAAGATACTGTCAGGCACGTACTGACGACAGAAGAGACCTACGTGATGGCCAAGTGCAGCTTCCGGAGGGTTGAGAATCCGCCACTGAGGAGTAGCCCTCTCACAATCCTTCTCTCAGCGCAGCCTGCTGAGAGCCAGTCCTTTTCTGGCAGAGAGTCAGCTCTGTCCTCCAGCAGTACTGTGAGCGTAGCCATGACGGAGACCCCGACAGGTAACCCATGGCCCGGAAAGTTGCAGGAGGACCCTGACACAGTGGAGAAAGGAGACGGCACTCACACAGCCCAACGCATCACACCAAGCTCAACTCCACAGGAAGAAGAAGCAAACCAGAGGAACAGCAAACTTCCTGCTGGGGATAAGAGACACATCAGGAGCAGCGTAATCTCCTCTCAGCTGACATAACCGACCTTTCACTCCAACCTCAAGCCTTCCTCACTAGAACAGACCCCTCATGGAATGGCGAACCCCAGACCAATGGTGAAGGACAGGATCACCGATCATTCTCACAACCTCCAACCAAGATGAAACTGCTCCACCCAGTCCAGGTCTGCTCCCCACCCAGGTGATGTCCCCCATTCCAAGGCTTCCAAGGCCCTCGTCTACAGGGTATGGCTACACAGCACAGCAGCAACCTCCCACTCCAGGCACATGTACATAAGACGCAATGTGCCACTGATTCAAAGCCGAATCCACCCCATGCCAACAGATGCACGCGCCATCTCACCCAGCTGCGACCAACGCCCAATACACGTCTTTCCTCCCCACAGCAAGCCCGCCATCAGTACACGTCATCGTATGGGGCTACACCCCCTTCATGAGAAGGGCTCTCACATCCCAGGCGAGCCACTGCTGAGACTTCCAAATAACGTCCTCTGTTGCCCTCTCGGGCAGCACCCCAGTGCGCTTCAACCAGCAACCAGCAGCAGCACCTCCACAGCACCCTGACCATTACCCCTGAACTGGCAATTTGCTCCTGATGACCAAGAAGAGGCCAGAAGACTGGTGGCTACTGTTGACTTTATTTTTGCTTTGGATCGAGACACTTGACTTGGTCATTTTTCTTACAGCTTGTTATAATTAAATTATCTTTGCTCATACACTCTTCATTTATTTTTCGTAAAATAAATGTCTGGTGAAGAAAAGAAAACTTTAGAAATATTTAAACTTTGCAATGTTGGTGGGATGGTTAAGAAGCAGTGGGATGGGCAGGATACTTTGGGAATGGGTTAGATACAGTGGGATGGGCTAGGGATACTTGTGGATGGGTTAAATAGCAGTGGGATGGGCAGGGATACCTTTGGGATGGGTTAAGGGATAGCTGTGGGATGGGCAGGGTAACTTTGGATGTCATAGAAGTGGATAGATAAACCTCTGCAGTGAAAGCATAGGTGGGACTGGTATGGTCACTCCGGTGCACATCTTTGACCTTCATTATCAATAACAATGTAGCATTGATCCACACATTTGAATATAAACCAGACTCTTTATTAAATGCCTGTTCATTGTAGGCCGCACCAACATACATGGCGCCAATTCATCAGTGTCTGAGTAGCAGACTGAGAGGAACTCCATTAATCAATTATCATCCTGCCTTGCCATCCACTGCTCCCGGCTGGGATGCACCAGTGGGTCTCAGGAGGTTGCGGCTGCTTCTTCCTTCTATGGATCCTCCTCACAGTCTGTGGGACGATTGCTTGCATGGTGGTGATGGAGTACTGGACCTTTGGCCAGGATGCCAGAGGCGTTCTCCCCACCTCGCTGCCGCTGGACAAGCCCTGTAAGTTGAAAGATCTCTTCTCAAGCGGGTGAGGCACTGGAAGTGTAAGGGCTGTCATGAGGTAGGTTCTGAGGGAGGTTATCACCCCATGGATGAAGGTAGGACAATTTTGCATGAGCATTGGGCAGGGGGTCTGGATTGGGAACCATGATTGAGGTTGCATTCCAGCCCTCCTTGAGGTCCCTGGCGTTGTATACCGGGCATCTGATCATGACTATGAGCCATTGGCTTGTATAGCAATCGATGTACGTCGTATTGAACTCTGTATGTCAGGATCCGACCATTGCGCCGAGAGGCAATGATGTCTTGAAGAAGCTGCACCTTGTATATGTTGAAATAAGTGGAACCCTGAAATTGGGCTTTGGTGCTTTGACAGGCCCACGTGCTTGCCATCTATGGTCCAACGGTGTGGGGAAGTTCCACCGGTCTTGACACACTGCCTCATGTAACTTCTCTCTCCTTCTTCATGTGCGAGGGGCACTGAGGCAGCTCCTCCAGGTGTAATCTTCGATGATGGCCTGCACCACTTCTTTGACCACAATGCTGAGTTTTGTGTGGACCCTCCATGCCATACTGCATGCTCCCTGTAGGTGGTCCCTGAGCGCCAGGTGGCGCAGAGTCCTCATGCTTGTCCACTTTGAGGCCAGCGTGGGTCCCAGGCTCGGGTGTGAAGCTCTAGTGTCTACGGCTTGTCAGTCAAGACCTGACGTTCAGCACTCCACCAATTTCGTCAAACATGGCTGGAGGCGATCCTAATGAAGTTTGGAGGATGCTTAGCTGTCTCTGTTCCTCAGCTCCTCCAGTCAGCTGTTGTACAGCATCCACACTGCTTCTGTCTCTCCGATCACTGTCAGGACCCATGACATTGCTTGGCCAACTCTTTTCTTTCCATAGCAACTCGTTGAAAGAGCGCTTTGGCTCGATGCGCGCACTCGTGTGCAGATGTATGTGGCTAGCCAAAGGAGTTTGTTATCGATTCTGGGTGGAACATCCATGGATGCTGTTGGGCCCTACAAGGCAGCCTCGAGATGAAGCCTAGCTTGCAAGGAGGTCTGCACACGCAGGGCTGCCTGACTGAAAGTGGAGAACCTATGGTGAGTTGCTCCCCCTTTTTATAGGCATAAGATTTTCCACTTACGGATTGTCTTGTTGCATCTTCTTGGCATCTCTAGACATCCTTAATATCTGAGACGATCCTTACCGATCCTGGAGACATCGCTAAATATCCTCTGCCGAAAACGTTTTTTCCCATTTTAAATTGCTTGTGTATGCGAGCTGCATCGGCTTCAGTGCCTATCTTCTCGCCACATTGCCTCTTAACGCTTGTGTTACCGGGGCTTCCTCAATACGTTCATCTTCCTCCCTGTGTCCAGTTTTTACACTGGAGGATTAGTAGTGGCCGCGGGGATGCACACCGGATGCCCTAGTGGTATAGCGGACGCGTAAACCGGATGATGACAAGATGCTAGAACGGTAATAGTTCCCCCGTATGCGTTGCGGGATGCAGAACGGACAGTTGGATACATTTCTGCTCAAGAAAGTTTTGAGCAGGCTTAAAACTTTTTGAAGCGGATGAATTCAGTCGACGCTGCTGATGAAATAGAGAGGATGAAAAACGGATTGCAGTGAGTACAAGAAAGGATTGAATCTCGTTAACCATAACCAACGGATGGCAAGTGTTTCTCTCCGTTTTACATCCTCTTTCCATCCGTTGGTGCAGTGTGACATGGGCTTTTGTGGAGATTATCAGATCTTCCCTGGAGAGTATGTGACAAAAGGGTCTTCTAAATATTATCATTCCCACATGCTGGATTCTGATTTTAGTTCATTCCAAAAAAAATTAAAACAAATATTTCTGTGTTACAGAAAGAAACAATGAACATATTTTATCATTGCTTCTTTCATCTAACAAGAGCATACTCCATTTCATTTTTTTATTAATATAAAAATCAAAATTGGCTCTTTAGCTGTTTAAACCAGACATATAACATTTTGAATTTATTCAGAACTGATATAAAAATAATGTGGACATGACAATTCCTCCTATTCTTCCCAAGGGTGTATTTGATGTCATTTTATATGATTCCCATATGCCGTATTCCTATTGTGATTATTAAAGAAGGTATAATAATGGATTGCTGAAGCAACCAAAGAATTTATTTCTGTTAGGTCTTTAATAGAAAGTATCAACAGTTCTATTGGGTGTGTAAGTAATAGCAGCGTTAAAAAAATTTTCTCATTCAGCATGAAATCGTTAGCTTGAGATGTACATATAATTGCCACTGTCTAACTTATCTTATTGTACCAAAGAATACTTTCTTTCTTGAGAGAAAAATAATTCAACAATTGGGCTAAACTTTCACCTTATCTACTAAAGGAAGATATATTCATGTAGCTTTGGTGAAGATCATAGAATACTGTAAATCTTTAGTTAAAGTGTGTGTATGTGTGTGCATGTACACATATATACATACCAACCACAAGCAAAGAGTTAAAAAAGAAGCAAATAATTACAGATTTTATTCTGCAGTTGAATGAACAGCTTCACTGTAATGTCATATTTGTGTTAAAAAATACCATTAATTGCTTCTGTAGATTACAATTAATAAAGGAGTAATTAAAAAAATGACTACTTTTTTTCCTTTGGATAAAGTTATTGAAATTGTCCATATTTTGTCAGTTGCAATGCCTTTTCAGTTTTGAAACATATTATCACATAAAAAATTGTACAAATCTTTTTTTAAGAACATGGGAGGCAGAAAAAAGTTTATAGAATCAGATATTAAATAAGGGAGAAGACTAAGCAAAGTAAAACATTTATTTTCATTTTCTCACTAGAAATAATGCAACATTTTCATGAATTTTCAACTAAAAAGTTACAAATGTAGCAAAAGGGAAACATTTCTGGACACACAGTAAAAGAGAGAAATAAGAGGCCAAATTGCAAATTTAGTTATTTCTGGTCCAATTCTAATTATAAAAATGTGCTGATTCTGGTAAATAAAATTAAAGAATAAAATTTTATTGCATTAATAAAATATCAGAAATATTTCATAATATTAAAGGTGGTTTCAGATGTTTCTAAAAGCCAGAGCATCAGTATGCATTTGGATTTTTTGCAGAGGAATCTGTGAATTGATCACATATAAGATAAACAGTAATTTCATCATCACAGGAGCAATTACAATTACTGGCAATTGAGTTTCAATCATCACTTGGTATTGTAATAGACAATTTATGAACACCTGAGATGCTGATTCTATGTCTATATCTGAGCACAGGTAAATGAAGATTTTTTTTAAAAAAATGGTTGGAATATCTGTTACTTGTCATCCAATTGGAAAAGCAACCTAATTTGTGCTGGAGTAAAAGGATTCCACTGAGGATCAAGTAGGATATGAACAGAATGCCTAAAAATGCCTTTGGCAGTTTGTCATTCCCAAATATTCCTCTTCAGTTCAGAGAGTTTTATCTACCAGCAAGGAAAGGCCACAATATTCCAAATCAAGGGTAAAGTCAATGTGAGATGGACCAAGGAAATTCCCCATAATATTTCTTTTGGTCAGAATTTGAGTTGGCAGTGTTTTAATTGAGCCCTGAGGAAAACTAATTTGACTGAGAGATTCACATTTTAATTTTTGATTGGAAGATGTCTAACCTTGGGATATCAATAGAAGTACACAATTGAAGATCATGTGGGATCATACCCAGAACTTCAGCTCTAAATAATTCAGTGGCAACTACAGCATTGTTATTTCAAATGGGGTAAACTTTAGAGATGCTTTTGGGGCTTTACAAGCAGCTTTCTCACTTGACTTGACCAATTGATTAAAATGTTGAAATTAAGCAGCCCAATATTTAAAACATTTGATCTGTTGAATAAGCCTACGCACGGGTGGGATTCAAAATTCTTAACAATTGGTTCTGTGGGTGTGACCTGATTTGTGGGTGTGGCTTGGGTGGGTGTGTCATGTGACTGGGCGGGCATGGCTTGCTGACTGAGTGTGGCTTGTATGTGTATGTTGCAAATATTTATATAAATATTGATTTTTTTTTCAATAAAAAAGAGCAACTTTTACCCGAAATCAGGCAAAACAGACAGGCAGATTGAGTTGCTCACAGAAACACAATTTACTCAGAGATCTACCATTCTGCAATCTTCTACATGAGTCTGTCACACAAAATTTGCTTGCAAACAAACTCATAAAATTAACTCACACCACATCATTAGGTAATTCTTGATTTTTTTTTTATAAAAAAGAGCAACTTTTACCAAAAACCAGGCAAAGTAGGCAGGCAGATTAAGTTGCTCACAGAATCACAGTTTCATTCAGAGATTACCATTCTGCAATCTGCCACCTGAATCTGCATAGAAAATAGAAGCTAAGAAGGTTCAGCTCTGCTTTTAGATTTAAATTTAGAATTTAAATTTCTAGCACAGCTGATAGCAAGAACAGCTGATAGTCGGGGGAAAAAATGGAATTTACCAAAAATTAGGCTAATGCAGGCAAGTTGGATGGCGCGCATACCAGATAAGGAGTGAGTGGGCAGGGAGGGGAAGGGTGGGTTCAGCCAGTGGTGCAATTTGCTGGTTCTCTGAACTGGGCAGTATCATAACAACCGGTTCTATTGAACCGGTCTGACCAGGCGGAATCCCACCCCTGAGCTTACTACTAATCAGCTATTTAACTGTCTTAAAATGCTTCCTAGAGAATACCAGGAACTTTATCTTAGAGTAATTAGAATGTTGGAACAATACAAATACAGAAGATTAGTACTTACATAAAATACTGCAAGCATACAGTAATCATAGGAAAAAGACAAAAGATAAGTGGATTGTTACACTACATGTAAAGAATACAGTTTATATACAACAACACAGTTAACTATTGTAGTGTATTAAAAAAAAACCTTGATGAGATGCCAGAATTATATTTGGTATAGTGGCAATAATTGCAAATATTGTAAATCCAACAAGATTTCATCTGCCAATATGATTAAATGTAGCAAAGTTTGACAGGAGAAATTAAAATGTTTTGAGAAAGATTCAGAAAGATTCAGAAACAAATCTAAGAAAAAATAGTGAAACTTCAATTTTAAAGAAAAAAAATATATTAGATAAAAGTATTTCATCTTAAATAGAAGGAAATAATTAAAAATAATGAAGGGGGGAGGAGAAATTATCATTCTGTTTTAATATGCCCATGGATTATACATTTAAACTATCAAAAAAAATACCTTGAAGTGGACAGGGGAAATCTTCAAAATCCCAAATTTCTAAGGGAAGACAAAAGTAGATTAAAAATTCGAAAAGTGTAAAACAATATTCTAAGAAAAAACAAAATGTAAATAAAGGGAGTCCACTAAAATTATTTTTTCTAAACATTATTTTACATATCCAAGTTGTTCTCACAAAAATAAATAAATAGATAAATAAATAAATAAACAAACAAACAAACAAACAAATAAATACTGGCTTGATAAACAGCATGCCAGATCCAGAAAGTAGGGCAAATTGTTTTCAGTAAAAAGAATGGCTGAATTTCCTGCAATATTATCTTTGTCAGGGAAGGAACAAGACTCTAAATACATGCTATGCATTTCCTGTAACCATACAAATAATTATTTATAAATATTTAGCATTTGTTTTTCAAAGTTGCACTGAAAAATATCAGATACACATACAAATCTGAAAAAGAAAAAAATAAAAAGTTAATGTTTCTTACACTTTTGTTTATTTTAGTTTTTTCATATTTTTGTATGATAAAATAAGATTCTATTTCTTAAGGAAGTCTCCATGATTAATCTTGTGGAATTGGGATGCACTCTACACCACTGTAACTATTTGGATGAAGCTCTGGAAAGAAGTATCCTTATTTCTTATCTATCTATCATCTCTCAGGTATTCTCAAATGTATACTTCAGCATTTGAAAAAAAACCTATAGGTCTCTTTTGACTTCTTCTTTAAAAGAATCCAATATTTTCTTCCACTTTGGTGACAAATATCCAATATCCAAGAACTATTGGACTAAAATTAGATGCAAATATTAGTTTATAAAAAAATAGATTTGTCCTTCTGTGTTTTCTTTTTTCAATAGCTCTATTTATCCCCTTGCAAACAAATATTTTAAGTTCTGACTCTTTGTTCTTTTTTTGACTACAGAATATAATCTGTCAAAAGTTAGTGACAGAG
Source organism: Laticauda laticaudata (assembly GCA_004320025.1). NCBI lineage: Eukaryota > Metazoa > Chordata > Lepidosauria > Squamata > Elapidae > Laticauda > Laticauda laticaudata. The sequence goes on along the minus strand of BHFT01039502.1, from coordinate 1,388 downwards.
AATCTGCAAAATACTAAAATCCAGTCTGACTTACTATGTACATTCATGAGGCAACCTGAAAGTGCTTTTTCAAAAAGCTACTGGTCTTCCTTTGTTTTTTCCTTGAAAACATTTTGCTTTTCATCCAAGAAGCTTCTTCAGTTCAGAACTGAATGTCTTCAAAGAAAAACAAAAAGAGTCCAGTTGTCTTTTGAAAAAGCACCTTTGGGGCAACCATGACCAGAATGGCAGAGAATCCCCTGAGACATTCATAATGCAATTTCTCACCTGGGGGTTTCTTCCAATGACATAATTATATATGTTCATAAACTGTGAGAAACTTATATATTTTCCCTCCCAGTTTTGAGCAAACCAATCTGCTTTCCTTCTTTGATGAAAAAATTCCATGATGCGGACTTTTGAAATGGAAATATTTCCAATGCAAGTACTTTTAAACATTATTGCATGAGTTTAAGTAGAATCTATTTTTCCCCCAGATAGGAATTTTTAATTGAGTAAGGATTAGTAGTAGCATATGTTATGTGTACTACAATGTAGTCTCCATAATTGAACATAGACAATTCAACATAAACTCTGAAACTCACATAAGTGTATTCAATTTTTATTTCATTTATGAGTGTTTACCAGCACTATATAATATTATATATATATGCTGTTCAGCTTCCTTTGGGTATTAACCCACGTCATTGTAGTTGTGCTTTTAAAGTTATAGCAACGTTTCAGCAGAATCTCATCTGCCATCATCAGGCTTCTGTATTGAGTTCGTTTGTGGGTCAGGCTATCAAAGCNGTTTGTTTGATTGGTGTTTCTGATTTCTTCTGTCTGTTTTGTGGCTTTGATTGGCTGGCAACACTGTGTTCCTGTATGGGATGCTTTCAGTGCAGCTTGGCTTCAAGTAAAAGGATGGCTATCATCTATAAGTAAGCTAGGTTTCATTAGGGTGCCTGGTTGAGGTGTGTTTGAGCTGGAGGTATCAGGGGGAGTCTGTTTGTGTCCAGGTGTTTGCCTGGCTTGTGATGTGGAGATCTTTCTATTTGAGAGTGCAGGCTTCCATATGATTGGCTGTCATTGATTGACAAATGATTGACAAAAATATATATTTGTTTTCTTCAGTTTTCATGGGTACTTCCATGTGTGCTGTTCAGCTTCCTTCGGGTATTATCCCACGTCATTGTCGTGCTTTTAAAGTTGTAGCAACGTTGACATACAGACTCAATATAGAAGCCTGATGATGGCAGATGAGATTCTGCTGAAACATTGCTACAACTTTAAAAGCATTATAATGACGTGTGATAATACCCGGAGGAAGCTGAACAGCATATACACATATATATATATATATACACATATATATATATATATACACACATATATATATATATACATGC
>BHFT01039501.1:0-22770 GCA_004320025.1 Laticauda laticaudata | reverse complement strand
TCGTCTCCTGTCGTTTCTTTCTCCTTTCGCTCCCTATCATGAGACGCCCATCTAATACGGGATAGCAGATACCGCATACCGCCACATTTATCTTCAAGACTCCCAGCAGCCTACCACAGAGATTCACTGAGAAGATTCCTAGGTGAGTGTAAAGTACATTCATCAGCACACAAGCAGAGGAGTTTTCAACAGACAGATCAAGAGTAATCCTCATTCTCAGTCTTTTAATCAACACTCATCTGTAATGGGCCTTCCACATCTGGCTTGGGGAGGGGAGAGAACCTCTCACTATGTTTTTGTGTTGCAGAAACCACCATCTGGCTCATCAGCACCTTCAGGGGAAGGGGAGGTGGATTTCTTCAAGACTCTTTCCCTTCCATCCTTGCCGAGTTCTTGTGAGAACTCAGACTTTGAAAACACACTGCAGGAGGAAGAAAGGAGTATGGAAGAACACGGAAAAGAGGGGACAAAGTAAAGGGGTGGGTGATGTAGGAAATGACCAGGCAGAGCCTGAGGGAGGAGTCAAGCATTTCATCAGTCTCAAGCTCCTTCACACCCAAAAGAGAGTTCAGTTCAGCCCACCTTGAATTCCCTTGACTTTTACCTTCTGCTAGTTTGCTTTGACCATTAATAATTCAGTTTCCTGCAGAGACTTTCAGCTTGCAATAAAGCTTTTTTTTAAATAAAAATTTTATTGATTTTCAATAAACAAACATACACAAACAAAACACAAAACATATAAAACATAAAATTTCTTTTTGGAAAGTGGCTTAGTCCTGTGTTACATCTTTTTGTACAGACATAAATTCGAATTCATGCTCACTTTTTATCCTATTTCATATCTTATTTACTATTCTACATTTTCCATATTAGCTTCTCCCCTCTTTTCACTCTCTTAATTCTATTTTATTTATTTCATCTTAATTTAAATCATTATGCATATATCTTTTGTCTGTTCTATTTCAATTTTCTATTATCTTTTCTCATTAACACAAAAATTCTCCTGTAATCACAGATTAAAGTACAACACCTTTAAATATTTCCCCTAAATTTAACACTTAGAATAATATACACTTTTCATTCTGATTCTACTTAGTGCATTCTGAAGTTACTTATATAGGTATAATATAAGAAGAATAATAAGGTTTAAAAATATTTAGAATAATTAAAACAATAATCCATAGCAATTAAGCCTCTATTATTAAATCCAATTGTTCTAAACATTTAATTTCAAATATAAATACCAGAATTACAATTCTAATGTACTTTGCGAATCTTTTTTTAATATCATATTTTACACCGCACTATGCTCTGAATAAATCTTGTTTCTTACACTTGTTTTAAACCTTTGTAACTTTCTCTTCCCTTTTTCCCTAGTCCTTTTTTCTCCAAATCCTGCCTTTTTTGCCCCCTTGTTCTCTTAATCTCCACCTTCTTAATCTCCAGGTCTTCTGTATTCCTCTTTTCTGTTGCTTTCTGACATTGTATCGATTTTTCACCTTATTTTTCCTTTGTTTTTAAGTCTTAAATTCTTATCCATCTCTTCCCTCTTTCCCTTTTCTTCCCCAGCTAAAGTTGTTGTTCCATTAAAGATGGCTTCTTTTCTTCATCCGGCAGTCTTTCTTGTCTTGTAGTTCTGATAGTGTAGAAATCCGCCATTTCTAAAAAATTGGAAAAACAATCCAGAAAGGAGCCCTTCCCTTCTTGTTCCTCTTCTTTTAGCTTTTTAAATTCAATTTTCAGTTTCATCAACAAGTGTAGCCATTTGTGAAGTTTTTTATACAACTCAAATGTTTTTAAGTCTTTCAAATTAATGATTTCCAAAGATCCAACAGTCACGCGGAAATGCCAAATACACAACAGACTGTTTCATTTTAGCACTTTCTTCCTTTTTATACTTTCTTTCCTGGGGTTATAGTTCAGGTTACAAAGCGTGCAAATTAAAAATATATCTTTTAGAAGTCTTGTTCAGTTTAGGCTCTGCAATCTTACTAAATTCCAGCCGCCTCCTCCAAGAAATCTTAATACATGATTCTTTTCCTCTCCCTTCTCACTTATTAGCAAAAAAGTTTTTTTTTTCCCCAATTGCCTCAGAAATCTTAAACTGTCCCCTTGGCTTTAATTTTCAGAATTCCCTGCTGATGCCAAAAATGGGTTTTTCTGAAATTGTCTCCATTCATTTGCTATCACCATAAGGAAAGAGAGTGAGAAAACCACAACTTGCCCTTTTTCTTTCATTTCATCTGCTTTTTCCGTCTTTGTCAGGAACGATGTATTTTTATGAAAGCTTAAATTTTCCAGGGTAATTTAAATGATTACTTATATCCAGTTAGCCAAAAACTTTCACTTTCTCAGCTTCCTCCTGCACATTCTTATCTGGATGAAAGCTTCTTTGTGGAGGCCATTGTTGACCGCCACTCTACCGCTTTCAGAAAGGGAGTTAAGCCAGCTGAGGAGAGGGGTTGCAATTTCCCTGGACCCCTGCTGGATCTCCCCTATCTTCAGTTACCTCTATGGGGTAACTATAGCCCCCAAATCCAGATGGATCGGGGACACTCCAGCGGCAAGCATAGCAGAAACCGTGCACAATGGCAGATTCCTGCCACTGCCGAAGCCTTGCAAACCAGAAATCTGCAGTAAAGCTTTATATTCATTTGAATTGCCTGGACTCCTGATTTCCCATGTTTGACCAGCTCCCAGTCCATGGACCACCACCAGTCTGCACAAATAAGCGAATGCCAATCTGCAGGATGAAGGCAGCATGCAAAACTACAGCTCCTCTGGTCCATGGAAAAACTTCTCTCCACAGAACCAGTCCCTGATGCTCAAAAGGTTGGGGGCTGCAGATTTACACTGCCTTGGAGTCATGTGATTACCATTTATAATCTTTCCAGCTAACTTCATACGAACAAAGTCCATGGGGGAAGCCAGATTTGCTCATTTGACTACATGATTCATTTAATAACTGCAGTAATTTCCTTAACAACTCTGGCCAAAAAAAAAGGTTTTAAAAATGGGGTAAAACAACAAAGAATTCAACCTTAAGTACTAAATGTTACAAAATGTGAATCCAAACCTGTAAATTAAGATGATTATTTTCAACCTTCTTCCTGATAACTTTTTAAATCCTTCTTGTCTTGTATTTTCTATAAATTTACACTGGCACATTATTTTTGTTATTTTTGTTTATTTATTTAATGTATCAGGCTATTGTTATTTTTATATGGTCATTGTTCATTTCATTTAGGTATTGATAATACCTAATATCTTGGTTCAAAAACTACTGCTTTGTCACAGTCCTAGAGATCTCACAGATTTTTCAAAACACACCTGGAATGTTTGACTTAATAATTATAATAAGAAGAAAAGGATTTAATTTCAAACTAGTTTCTAGAAATTCAATTCAATTACTCCCAAAGGATTTGACCTCTGTTTCCATAAAGTCTGTTTCTTCTGTAGTTTTCTACACTTGAAAGTCTCTGGTATTTCCTCTAGAGAATGGGATTTTTTCCCTACTTCTATAGCGATAGCAATGTCAACTGTGCTGGCAGCCCAGCTATCATTTTACATCTGACACTATGCATCAGGATTACTACCAAAGGGAAATGACATTTGCTGTATAAAATGTGGTGGAAAGTATTCAGGAAACTTTCAGGAAAATGGCTCAATGGAGAGAGAAAAAGAAGAAGAGCCATGAAAATATATTTTGAGAAGTAAAAACATAAGAAACAAGAAATTTTATGATTTGGTATCTTAAGAGGGTATACTGAATGCAATAGCTAAAAAAGACATCACACTAGCTATAAGTTAAACATCAGGACCAATCTTGAACCAATCTTGGCAGTTCTACTCTCCTTTGAGAAGAAACCTATTGTATTTTGGAAACATTTCTAAAAATCTATGAATCGTGCTTATAGAGAAATGAATGGGTATACCCCAGGGCAGAGTACTCTTGTAATAACATTTTCAACTTCTCTAAGAGTAATAGCTACAACTCCACTCTGAAAGCGGATTTTTTACACTCCCAAAGATAGACCTGAATAAAATTCATCTTTCTCTCTCTCTCTTGCTCTCTCTATGTCGCTCTTACCCTCTATTTCTCCCTCCCTCCTCCCACCTCCACTAAAACCAGTAAAGGACCTATAAAGGAGAATATTTGTAGCTCAGGGTTGAAATGATGATGTGGCACTGATGATGTTACCTAGTTTAAGTAATGAAACATCTGCAATAAAACAACCAAGCTCAGAGATCACCAAGGATGCCTCACAGTAATATTTGTAAAACTCATGTCCAAAAAGGAATACATGTTACCAAATATTTAGAACCAAAAAATAGTTTTATTGGGACAACATTTTATAATTAAATTCTATTGCATGTACATAAAAATAACATCATGAGACATTAATTTTTGAACTGCTGGGAATTTACCTTCAAAAACTTCATACAAAACTCACACAAAGCTCAGACACTTGTGAAAAGCCATAAAAGACGGATTATTTAGATCATTTTAGAACTGAGGCCCAGAGAATTGTCCTAGTAGTGCAGGTAACAGATAATAAATACATAATTGATATTGAACTCCAATATCTCAGACTGCCATGCATCTGTCCTCAGTCACACTAGCAAAATGGATGGCAAAATTAATGTAAGTTAGGAAACATGGAGATTTAGCAAAGATTCCCCCATCCCCCCCCAAAAAAAAGCAGAAGGAGGTCCGTATGCAGCATAAACACTGGAAACGAAGAAGTCATACTTGACTGTTCCTTTACATGCTGCTTCCCTTCTGTAACTACTGTCTTTAGCTTTTTTTTTCTTTTCCTAACTTCAGCTCCAGAATGCTGCCATGGTGGAAAAATGGTTGCAGAAAATTTAAGTTGTCCTCATCCGCCTACTGCTTCTCCTCTTTAACTTGTGGGCTTCCACTAATTCCTGGTGAGGATCAAATACTTTTATTGTTTCTTCCAATGGGTTTGGGGAAAAGTAAACAGAAAGCACAAATGCAAAGAAATTAGAGAACTGCAGAAGAAAAGCGTTTTTTTCCCCTTTCACTGACATTCAATGTGCCTAGAATTCTTGGAGAGCAATTTTCCATATCTCAAATTGCAAGCAAACTAACAATCAGGATAAAACACTTTGTAGCCTGTGTTAAGCAGAAGGGATCAGTTCCTGTTTTTTACTGAAAAACAATCTTGACTGGTGTGTTTAGGATGCATTGTTAGAAATAACTGAATATTTCAAGGGCAAAGATGTTCCGTCTTATTTTCAGAATATTTCTGGCAGAGAAAAAAAAAGTTTTCTTTTATAGTTTAACTCAGTGAACTGAAGCTGACCAGTTGTCACTGGGTTGTCAATGGCCTTTTATGAATAGTATACAGGAGGAAGAATAAGTTGGCCTTGAGCTCACTACAGCAAATGTTTTATGAATAATGCCCCATTTGGGGGATGGGTGGGTGCAGAATGATAGAAATACGTTTTCCAGATCTTTGTTCCAATTCTTTCTTACTTTCCTTCAGGCTTCCTTTAGAACCAAATACTTTTCAATCTGATCGAGATGCTTGTTATAGAGAAGTTCGGGAAGCAAAAGGCATCATGTTAGTGGTCAACTGAATACTTGGAAAAGACAAGGAATTGATGCTCTGGGAGTCACGGCAACTGGAGTACCCTCAAAGGGTACTGAGAAGGGTCCAGTTGTGGTGCCAAATCACACTAGTGCAAAAAAATAATTTATTTTCAAAAAAATCACCCTCCGCAGAGTTTAATAATTCATAAATACATAGAGGGACATAAATCCATCTGGAGCCAAAACTATATTTTAAATAAAAGTTATTTAAATATGTCAGAGGCAAGCAATATGGTTCTGATGTGTGTAGCATAGGACTTTTCATGAGATCCCTTATTTGTTTTCATTAATAAGTCCAGTCAATTTTATCCCAATGGTGTAGAGTTGCTGTCATGTTTGTTTAATTTTATTTTTAAACAGGAGAGAGAGAGAGAGAGAGAGAGAGAGAGAGAGAGAGAGAGAGAGAGAGAGAGAGAGAGAGAGAGAGAGAGAGANGAGAGAGAGAGAGAGAGAGAGAGAGAGAGAGAGAGAGAGAGAGAGAGATGTAGAAACTTAGGTCAGGAACTACAAAGTCCCAGAGGAACTTTCTAGGCCCCTCCTTTTTCCAAGTTTTAGAAATACTCTTTAATTTTGAGAACCATTTGCCATATGGAAGAGGAGCTGGTTTTTCTTTTCCTTTTTCATTTTGTAAAAAAAATGGGTTTAGTTTTATTTCAAAGATTTCCTAACATTCCGTTTGAGATTTTAAAAAACCCCAAGTTCTCTTTGTTTCACTTCCTTTTAAAGAGCAATAAGCTGTCCAAAACTAGGGGGAGGGGGGGAATCATGTCACATTATAAATTAAAACAGTGTCCATAAATCAAGAACTTGTTAAATCAACACATATTGAATAAACTTCTGGGTGAGGTCAGGGTTCTTTTTTGTTTTGTTTTTTACAAAGGACAATAAAATGGTGCACAGTCTAGAATAACAGTGAATTTACCTGAGCCCAGGCAAGCTGACTTCCAATATAGAATCTGTAACAATAACTTATTTATTGTAACCCGTCTTTGCTTTTATTTTCTTCTTTCAGTGGTTAGCATGATCAAAGCTAGTTGTTGCACTGACTTGCTTTGCTATGTAAATTTCTCAGAAACAGGGTAGAAAGAGGATTTATAGAGACGACTTTAGGAACTACTTTATGAAGAAAGTTTTCCTGTTTGTTTCTATTAATCTATACAAATGCATCAGAGAAAGAGAAGTGATTCTGTGCAAAAACATTGCTCTTTATCTTTTCTATTGGAAAGATAAACTAAGCACTATCTTTTTATGTTGTACTAATATTATGAACCTCACTTTTTGGAATGGAGGATCCTCTCAATGGGCTTTCCTACCTATAGTAACTTGCACTGTTGCACTTCCATTTATTGTCTCTATCTGTGGTTGTATTACATTACTCAGAGAGGGACCTAAGAAAAGTACAGCTTGCAGCTCCTTCTCTTTGCTCCTATAACTGCCCAGTCAGTTGGAAAGCACAGACTGACAATGACAATGGTGGTTAAGAGCTGTTGTTACCAATGAACCCCAAGCAGTTCTCTCATCTCTTTTCTATTCTATTTTACTTGATTCAGTACAATCTATGCCCCTTGATACCAACAGTCTGATCCACATATGTTATCATTGCATAGAGAGAAAAATTCAAGATCAAGATTCCTTTTTTGAATTGTTAAATTTAGTAAGAGCCAGTGTCATATACAGGCCAGATGAAGAGACACCTGTTGGATAGGAAATCTAGGTTGGGGAAGAACTCTCTTTGGGTTATCCTTGAGTTCCAGTTCTCTCAGGAAAAAAATTGTACCAGTTTGATTTAAGAATATTACACCTTTTCTTCAAACTGCTCCATTTTTGCTGGAGTTGAGTCAAGAGATGTTGCTGTCTGAAGGACAACTTGATGCACCCTTCTGTTCAGACAACCAAACTTGGCCTGAGAGTTGGTTTTTTTCTTACTATTGACCGAGATTCCTTCATTCCATCTCTGAGGAAAGGTAGTTTGGGAGAATCAAAAGACATTATGAGGCAAGCACAAAAGACATTATGAGGCAAGGTTTGTTTCCCCTGAGAAAGGAATATTTGGAAAAGCTCAGAACATTCTGGTAATTGATTAAGCTGCTGCATTCTTCCTAACAGAGGAAAGTCCCACATTTGCTTCATGGTATACCATAAACACATATATAAACTATCTAGAAGAACATTAGGGAATATGTTCCACTCCTGAAGCCATTGTCTTGTTCAACTCGGTCCTTTTCCTTACAAACTGTCCATGTTTTGATTCCACAACAGTGGTGTGTTTCAAAAAATTTTACCACTGGTTCAGTGGGTGTGGCTTGGTACACTTTGCACATGTGCACCAAACACACACTTTGCACAGGCACAGAGGCTTTCCAACTCACCTCATGCAATGCTGCGCTCTCCCTGTCACTTCAGCAGCTGTTGCACAACAATCTGCTTGCTGCACAAAGCAGCTGCTCTTCAAAAACAGGACATAAAGGTTAGTATGGGAGCCCAGGCAGGCAGGTGAGACCTACAGCATCAGCGTCAGAGAGAACCAGTTCAGTCTCTGTGCTCATCTCCTCTACCGGCTTGGCAGAACTGGGCTGAACCGGTAGAATACCACCACTGCTCCCCAAAGTTTTGTTCTAGGCAAAGTGTACTCTGTACTATCACAAATCTACTTTCATGAAATGAAGAGAATTTATGCCATAAATAAGGTGACCAACTTTTTTACAATGAGAAGGAGGACACAAATAAATTGAAGAAAAGAAACAAAGCCACTTGCATGTGGTGCACTCTTGCGTGCAGCGTATTCTTGCGTGCAGCATACTTTTGCATGCGGTTCACTCTTGCTCATGGTGCACTCTTGCGCATGGCACACTCTCTCAAAACAATTATCCTGTGTGGAGTGCATGCGTTTCATAATCGCATCTCACCACACTATACTGAGCCTTGACGAATCGCCATGTCAAATACAAATACGTCACATCTCACACAATGGATCGGATTAGCATCGATCAAATATGGAGATTTACAGATTAGTCTTCAAATATCACAAAGGAGGACATGTAGGAGGACACTTTTCAAGAGAGGACAGAACTTACAAAAGGAAGACTGTCCTCCCTAAAGGAACATTCTAAAGGAGGACAGTTGGTCACCTTACCATAAAGTACCATAGCTACAGGGACTCAGGGAAACTGGAAGTGTCCACTTCAAATGCTACTTGAACCATGAAATTATAATATGGTCTTTAATGAACCACTCTGCCATCTGCAATATGAACATATTGGTGTTGTTTGACCCAATTTCCAGAATGTTGTGTGTTTTATCAAAATAATATAGATACAACATTTGCTCTTATGTGTTTATCTTGCAGTATGTCTTCAATTATTAACTGTGGTATTAATATTATTATGAGTAACACGTAATACTTTGGGAAGCTTCCCTTTTTCACTAAGGCTTATGGAGGAATCCCAAAGAGATTGTGACCTTTTTCCATTTCCCTTCAAGTTCAGGAGTTCAATTTGTTCTATTTAGAAAGTTTCCTCAGCCATTTCATTATTGGTTCAATTATTAGGGTTTGTATGAACTGCTTTAAAAAATGAACAGTCTCAGCTGGTTACTAGATGTAGAGCTATATTTTAGTAATACAGTGCTAAGAGAATTTAGATTGTCTGTATCATGGAAAACAATCTAATGAGACATCTTGACCCAGGATTTCCATTACCCATTTTAATTGAAAGCTTTTATTTTATTTTATTCTATTCTGAGGGATTAAAAAAAAAGACAAGAAAACAATTGTTGAAAAAATATTCTCCTGCTGGTCCAGCCTGAGTGCTCCTGCCTTGTTCCTGCTTTGTAAGCACTGAAACATCCTTGCTGAGGTTGCTGCATAGATGATGCTTTGATCTTAATGTCCCTGTCTGCGGACTGTATTTTCTCTCTTTCGTATCCCAGGGAATGAATCTCTATGCCTTGATTCTCAAGTACTGTTGTGTTTATTCCGGAGAAGCAAAGCAAGTTCTGTTTATAGACGAGCTAATCTTTTGCCTGACCAAGAAGTAGTTCGCTAATTTTGCTTGCTTGAAAAAGTACTTGCCCTCCATATCTGCTTCCTTCTTGCTCCTAATTGGAGACAATATGCGGTAAGAATGTGTCACCATAGGCTTGATTGTTATGGTAACTCTTATCATATAAACACTCTTTGTTGCCAATAGAGCAGTCACAACCCACTTCCCACACTGGGCACTGATTCAGGGAAACTTGAAACTCTGTTCTTATCTTCTGACACACCTCCAAGACAACTACATGCTCCATTAAAAAAACACTGTTCTCCTCTGGTTGAGCCACTTCTTAAGATATCATGATGTTTTCTGGTCAGAGTGTTTTGGCTTACATTTCCAGTAGAGGGAGTGCACCATAGACTCTGATAATAAGCTGAACACCCTTGCCCTAATTGTCTGATTCCCTACTGATGGGTTTTGCTTTACATATTACTTGAATTGGGCAGGTGTGATTTCCTCTGCTCTGTAAGAAGATGGTAACCTATTGTGGAATCTTCTTTAGAGCATTACTTGGGTGTGGGGTGGAAGTCTGGAGGCTGGCATTCCACAGAATTTTACTCCAGACAATATTAGTTGGAATGTCCTCTGGACACTGGTATGGACATGTCCAGAGAGCAGCACCATCCATCATGGACTAGAAGTCAATGGCCATTTCAAGCATGGGGCTGGTATTATAGTTTGTTTTATTAGCAACAACCTGCCTGTGTCTAGTGGCAACATGACCATCTTGTTCTTCCTAGTGTATTCCCGCAGGTGCTGGGTCCACTTTTTGGATCATTGAATGACACTTTTCATGGACAGCTGCTTCTCCAGGGCTCAGGCCCATGGCTTGCATATCTTTGTTGATGGCACCTTGCCATCTCTGTTTTGGATGCCTGTGTGGTTGCCAGCCATTGATTTCTAGTCCATGGTACTGCTCTCTGGACATGTCCATACCGGCAAAGTCAGCCTTCTCTCATCTTCTCTATAATTGGTTCCACACCAAAATGTTGTCAAATGGTGTCATTTGTGATGTGGTCAAGAAGGGAGATGCCCAATATCCAATGGATTATTCGCAATTCCATGGAATGGAAGACAGCTGTCAGTCCCTGTTGTTCTTGCCCAGCATTCAATGCCATATAGTACAACATGGTAGATGGTTGTCTTTTAAAATTTAAATTTAAGATGGGTCAGCATTTGTCTGTCACATAACATACTGGTGAGTTCTTGCCAAAGCATCCTGGCTGCATTCACCCTTGCTCGCATCTCACCAGTGGCAACAGAACTATAGCTTTAAAAATTCTGGAACTGTTTTAACCCATTCTCTTTTCTATTTGAGTTATAAAATTAATTATGCCACCTATTGAGCTTCTATTTGGATGGAGGAGCTACATAAAACTGATGTTGATTGCATTGGGAATATAGAGCCAAAGAGCTCTTTATTTTATTTTTTCTGGCATTCTTTGAGCTCTGCAGCTTCAATCCTACCTAATTTTTAATCTGAATAGAGCTGGCAGGGATCTTTGAGATCTTCTATTCCAACCTCCTGCTCAAGCAGGAGACCCTATATCATTTCAAACGTGACTTGTCCAGTCTCTTCTTAAAAATTGCCAGTGATGAAGCACCCACAACTTCTGACAGCAAGCTGTTCCACTGGTTAATTGTTCTCACTGTTAGGAATTTTCTCCTTAATTCCAGGTTGCTTCTAGCCTTGATTAGTTTCCATCCATTGTTTCTTGTCTTGCTCTCTGGTGCTCTGGAAAATAAGTTGACTCCCTTCTCTTCGTGGCAACCTCTCAAATACTGGAATACTACTTTCATGTCCCCACTAGTCCTTCTTTTCTCTAGACTTCTCAAACCCGAATCCTGCAACTGTTCTTCATGTGTTTTTGTTTCCAGCCTTTAATCATCTTAGTTGCTCTTCTTTGCACTTTTTCCAAAATCTCAACATCTGGGCTTCTTTGTCAGTCTATTTGGGCTCTACAAACCACTGAATAATATAGAGGTTACCTAGTTAGCTTTTCTCAAGCTATCCTTGACTTTCCAAGGAGTCTTGTTCAATGTTAAAAACTGAAGTCCGATTCATACTTCTCTGAAGGTAATTCCTAGTGAATGTAGCAGAACAAATAACTACATGCCTCTAATGTTCCCCCTTTCTGTACTTTATCCTTTCCTTTTCTTGAATTTCTATATCAATACTTTTTAGCACTGGGTATTTATTTACAGTACATCAAATGTTCTGTATGATTTCCAGAATTTGGAGGCTCTTTATCTCCTGGAATCCCCAATAATATTTAGAATATCTTTCCCCTTTTGATGTATTTCTCTAGTGAGTGTATTAGCAACTCCTACAAGTAAAACCCAAATTCCAAGATAACTGTGTAGCCACTCATCAATGGGAGTTCAGAATCATCTTTCCATAGATAAGCTATGGTGACCAAGGAGGATGACTGCTGCATTTTAACAAATATTCAAAGCAACATTTTATTGAAAAAACATTAGGATAGGTTTGAAAAGAATCTGGAGCAAATAAGAGTTCCAGTGATTCTTAATTGCTTCTGTATCATGAACAATCAAGTAACACCTATATTTTTAAAAATTTGTCATTTAATGCTATTGGGTATATAAACTGTGATTTACAATAGATAGATGTACCCACGTACCTCTTTGTATTTTTATATAGAGAAAACACCCAATGATACCTAGAGAGCCTGTTTGGTCTAGTGGTTAAGGCATCAGACTAGAAGGCAGGAGTCTGTGATGCCTTAGCCATGAAAGCCAGTTGGATGACCTTGGGCCAGTTACTCCCTCTTGCCCAATTCATCTCACTGGGTTGTTGTTATGGGGAAAATGGGAGGAGGAAGATGTGTTGGATATATTCTTCAATCTTGAGTTGTTTGTAAAAATACGAAAGGCAGGAATAGAATAGAATAGAATAGAATAGAATAGAATAGAATAGAATAGAATAGAATAGATTAGAATTCTTTATTGGCCAAGTGGATTGGACACACAAGGAATTTGTCTTGGTGTAAATACTCTCAGTATACATAAAGAAAAGGTACATTCATTAAGAATCAAGAAATCATAACGTACAACACTTAATGATAGTCCATAGGGTACAATCAACAATCAAATCATACTAGGAAACAGTCAGTGGGAGGGATGGGTCATAAGGAGTGATGAGAAGCATAACAGTAAAAGTAGTGTACACTTTGTAAATAGTTGGACAGTGTTGAGGGAATTATTTGTTAGCAGAGTGATTGTTTCGGGAAAAACTGTTCTGTGTCTAGTTGTTCTGGTGTGCAGTGCTCTATAGCATTGTTTTGAAGGGAAGGAGTTTGAAACGGTTTATGTCCGGGATGTTAGGCCGTCTGTAAATATTTTCATAGCCCTCTTTTTGACTCATGAAGTATACAGGTCCTCAATTGAAGGCAGGTGAGTAGTAATTGTTTTTTCTGCAGTCCTAATTATCCGTCTGAAGTCTGTGTCTGTCCTGTTGGGTTGCAGAACCAAACCAGACAGTTATAGAGGTGCATGACAGACTCAGTAATTCCTCTGTAGAACTGTAGCAGCAGCTCCTTGGGCATTTTGAGCTTTCTGAGTTGGCGCAGAAAGAACATTCTTGTTGTGCTTTTTTGATGATGTTTTTGATGTTAGGTGTCATTTAGGTCATGTGATATAGTAGAACTAGAAATTTGAAGGTTACTGTTGATACTGTGTTGTCTAATTGTAAAGATGGTAGTATGGGAGGGTTTCTTCTAAAGTCTACCACCATTTCTACGGTTTGAGTGTGTTTCAGTTCCAGATTGTTCCAGTTAACACCACAAGACAAGTTTGTAAGCTCCTGTCTGTATGCAGATTCATCATTGTCTAGAATGAGCCCAATCACTGTTGTGTCATCAGCAAACTTCAGTATTTTAAGAGATGGATCGTTTGAGATGCAATCATTGGTATATAGGGAGAAGAGAAGTGGAGATAGAACACAGCCTTGGGGGGCCCTGGTGCTGATTGTACAGTATCAGATGTGATTCTGCCTAGCTTCACCTGCTGCTTCCTGTCTGTTGGGAAGCTTATGATCCATTTACAAGTGTGTTCAGGTACCGCTAGTTGGTTTAATTTACTTAGAAGAGTGTCTGGAATGATGGTATTGAATGCTGAACTGAAGTCTACAAAGAGGACCTTTGCTTAGGTATTTGGAGATTCAAGGGTGTTGTATGATGTAATGCAGAGCCATGTTAACAGCATCTCTGTCAAACTATTTGCTCGGTATGCAAACTGCATGGGATCTACAGTGGATCTGTGAGGGTTTTCAGGTGGGACAGCACAAAGCCTTTCAAAGATTTTCATAACTACAGATGTCAGAGCAACTGGTTTGTAGTCATTCAGTTCCTTGATGGAGGGCTTCTTTGGCACTGGGATGATGGTAGAATGTTTGAAGCAGGAAGGAACACAGCACATCTCTAGTGATCTATTGAAGATTGCATTTCTATTGAAGAAATAAATAAATAGATACATACATACATACATACATACATACATACATACATACATAATACATAGCTTTTGCTAAATCACAGAACATTACTAATTGGATAACAAACAGGTGAATTTGCATCTCCTCCCCAACCAAAGTGTTTACTTCTGCTGGACTTTCCAGCCAATGGATCTTTGTAAATGCACTGTCCCGCAGAGCCATCCATAGGGCACAAAGTAAAACAGATGGTTTTGTTCATGTAGTCAGAGGCATCATCTTGACTTTTCTGGCATCTCTCCCATAGCAATTGCCTTTGCTGTCTTATCTGTAATGAAAACTGGAAGTAGGATCAGCTATTTCAACCTGGAGGCTGAAAATAGAACATAGATTTGAATCCAAGAAATATTAAGTCAGCTGTTCTCAGTGTTGGGTGCCTTTCTATTTTCCAGGGCACATAGAAGATCTTCTATACCGAAGTATTCCCCCTAACCTCCCAGCAGCAAACTTCATGCTGATGATCTAGCAAAGTACCACTGGCTTACCACCTAAGTACCTAGAGCAGGAGTGTCAAACTCATGTCATCAGGATGGCACATGATATATTGGGACTTTTTCTCCTTTGCTAAATTGGGCATGGGAATGGCCAGTATGTGACACATCTGGCCCATGGGCTGCGGAGTTTGTCAGCCCTGACCTAGAAAATTTGAAGATGTCATCTACAAGAAATAATGAATCTGTAGCCATTGTTTTTGAGAACCCATAGAACCTGGATGAAGTATAACATAATTGGAGGAGGGAAAACATTATCCATATTTTCAAAAGGGGAGGAAGAGAGATTCAGAAGTCAATATGACATCAATTCTTGAAAAGTTTTTAGAGCAGATCATAATGGGATTTATCCATAGGCACTTTGAAAACAATGCAGTACTTATCAGAGATTTGACGAGAACAAGTCTTTTCAGGCTGCTGTACTCTTATT
This sequence comes from Laticauda laticaudata, assembly GCA_004320025.1. Classification (NCBI taxonomy): domain Eukaryota; kingdom Metazoa; phylum Chordata; class Lepidosauria; order Squamata; family Elapidae; genus Laticauda; species Laticauda laticaudata. The sequence goes on along the minus strand of BHFT01039501.1, from coordinate 7,685 downwards.
TCATATCTTGTTTAGATAATTAGGGGTATAATATATATTGTGACTTCAGCAAAGCATTTGATAATATTTTGTCAGTGGATAAATATCTTCTGACATTATGATTAACAAGTGTGGGTATGGGTTGGATGCCGCATCTGTGATGGATTCACCTGTTATCTATTAGGTGAATCTTTTACAAATTTGAAAATTAGATTCTAACAATCTTATCAAAAATCCCTTCAATTTGGAAAGAGAGATCAAGATATTTGGACTTGGATGAAATAGTGGAAGGCCCATGTAGATGATTATTTTACCTGCAGCTGGGAGAGTTAACTAATATTAGAAAGACAGGAAGAATCACCTGATGTTAATATGTACATAGAAGGAAGTTGAATATAATAGAATGAAAGTTACTTGGTACAAAGACATAGTTCTTTATTTACCTAAAATGTAAGGTGGAGATTGATTTGTATTGCTAATAATACTGGTAGAAAAGGGTTTTAGAACTGTGGTTGTGTCATGCCCCTGGTGGAGACTGACTCTGAGGGAGAGGAGGAATAGCCAACAGGGAATGAAAGTGTGGCTCCAAAGGTGGTGGAGGAGGCTGGGGAAGGACAGAGGCTGGCTGAGCAGTCAGAGGAGGACCCAGGTCCATCCCCTATCCATCCTAGGGCACGCAGGGAGGAGAGGATCAGGGTAAAACGTGGTCTACTCAGGAGGAGAGGGCCATGATCCTCTTCATGGGTTGCAGGTGTGAGATTTGCTTAACAGTTTGGACCTGCATGCTCACAGAGGCTGGAGACAAATTAGTGTTTTATTCCTAAAGAAGGTTTATCTTGGTTGGCATTCTTCCAATGCACTGTACCTGGTTATCTTCTTGAAGTTGGCAATTATCTATCCTGGTCTGTCATGGAACTTTNAAGTTGAAGGCATTAAAGGACTTTTAGTTATGTTTTGGGTTTTGTTATATTTCTGATATACTCTGGGTCATCACAGGTTGATCACAAACTGAATAGCATGATGTAACTACAAATATGACAAATGCAACCATAGATAACATTAGAAGTATAGTTTCCAAATTTCAGAAGGTAATAGTTTTACTGTATTCTCCATTGGTCAAATTCTACTTTGAATATTGTGTTTATTTTAGAACCTCAGATTTTTAAAAAATTTCAGTGAAACTGGAACAAATGCTTAGAAAAGCAAGAAAAAAAAATCTGGTGACCAAGTGTTAAGTTGTGACTGAGGGAAGTTGATATGTTTAATACTGAGTGGGAAAATGACTAAGGAAATATTTACTGCTTTGAGGGTATTTGAAAAATGTATGTAATAAAAGTCTGAGATTTATTATCTATCATCCCAGAGAACAAAACATGGAATTATGGCTATAAGCTACAAGAAACTACAGTTGACTAAAAACATTTTTTTAAAAATATTAATCCTAACTGAGAACAATTTGGCAGAGGAATCAGATACCAAAAGAGATGGTGGTTTTCCCCCTTACCAGTTGTGCTGAAGGAAATTCTTGCACCGAACAACAGTGGATTCTTGCATTAGCAAGTTAGACTAATAGCACTTACTTGGAGGAAACAAAAACTGCAGACCAAATCATCCCAGGTATTTAAAGACTTAATTAAAAATGAGTCTTTTGAAATCATTTAACAGACTAGATCAGGGGTCTCCAATCTTGGCAACTTTAAGCCTGGAGGACTTCAACTCCCAGAATTCCCCAGCCAACTGGGGAATTCTGGGAGTTGAAGTCCTCCAGGCTTAAAGTTGCCAAGGTTGGAGACCCCTGGATTAAATCGTGGTATCACCTTTCAATCTTCTTTAGGAATATGCTTTCATCTGTAGATATAGAGCACCTGAAAAAGCTTTTTCTAACTACGGAAGTTGAACAATTCTTATGAGAAAATTCCACAAGTTGAATATATCATATATGGTAAACAGTCACTGGATGCATGTTGAATCTGGCTCTGACAAAAACAAGTACTGTCCCTTGCTCTGGAAAGACCTGTCACTTTGATGCTGTTCCAAAGAAAGGAAATATGGAAAAAGGTTCCACCAGATCCAGTTTAGATACTTTCCTCCAGAAATTACTAATAATGTTTCAGACTGTTTTTGACTTTGAGCTTAAGGTGAAAAAAAAGGAAATTTTGATTTTCAATTTTTCTGATTCGGGTTTGTTATTATAGAAATAGCTGGTACATATTATTATACAAAAGTAAAATATTGAAGTTCTATGTTACCACCTTATTCTACTACATCAAAAGGAATTGAAAACCAATGCTTTTCTTTTTCTTCCCCCTTTACCCTACACTTTTTCTCTTCCCCCTTTCCTGCCCTATTTTCCCATTATTTTCATTTTTCTTTGTATTTCTGTATTTTATATGTTGATAAACTAATAAAATATTTGAAGTAGAAATTACTAACAATGTTTCAAGTAATTAATCTAAGTGTAAGGAATTAAACGTGTGCTACCTACCTATTTATTGATGGTTACTTACATATTTATCACAGTTACAGGTACCAATGCACACCATTTAATAGCATAAATTTGTAATACAGAATTGGATTATGTTAATAGTGCTGATTTTCTTAAAGCTCAATTAGTATTAGTGTATATCAGAACAGTTTATCTGATCCTGAACACTAATTCATGGATACATTAGATTAATAACAAGTAAAAGAAAGAAATAATAGTGCAGGGGTTTTTTAGTAAAAGTTTTCATGCATGAAGTTTTTTCTCATGTTTTACCTCCATTCAGTAATCATATGGAGGAGAGCAGAGCAATAACCAAAGATGGCTGCCAACACCACCAGCACTCTGTGAAGGCCAAATCTTTACAATGCTAAGCTAATTAGAAGAGTAATTCACACTATACCATGATAAAAGCCAGAACTCACAGTCAGGAAGCCTGAAAACATGAAAAGAGGACTATGAGTGGATCACACCAAAGGCTTTCAAGAGCTTCATGCATACCTGAACACTCAGATTGTACATTTCTGATAATCGTCCACCTGTAAATAGAGTGTTGCATGCTCATAGAATGACAAAGCAACGAAGTTGAAGGAAAGTGGCAGAGAGGGGAGGAAAAGATAAAGTCTTCCTTTCTTGGTTTGTTATAGGTGCTAAATATTCAGAGTTTGGTTGGTTGCCAGTTTTAAATGTGGATGTCTTAACTCTACAGTTCCTTGGAGTACAATCACCTATATGCTATGTAAAGACTAATTGTAGCCCTTGGCCAAGAATTTATATTGAATATGCTATGAGGAAGCTTAAAATATTTGGAGGACTGGCAGGGATGTAAATAAATTAAAAACAAAAATGTTGGTAAAGAATATGAATGAAGAAGACCAAAGAAAAATGAAAAATAAAATGGGATTTAAGGTGGTGACAAAGGTAAAGTACTGTGTATGTGTGTGTGTATGATTCTTTGTAATAAAAATTCTAAATTCTTCTTTGTATAAAAATAATAAAATGTGGAGTGAAATAAAATTGGATTTGCACAGATGGGAAACACTAGATTTGTCATTGATGGGAAGAATTTCTGTTGTTAAAATATTTGTTACCATCTGGGAGGAGAAGTTTAAAAATTCAAGGCATCTCTATTTCTAATCTCTTTTTCTGTCATGGTGCCATTGTACCTTTCTGAAGAAACCCAAACTGTTTTAGCTGACAGCCTTCCACATGGTGAAGGATCTGCAAAATTCTCCATAAAATATTGAAAGATCTAAGTATGAACTGCCAGACTAGCCTATAAATAATTTTCAAAAGTGGAAAGGGGTTTGTAGATTTATTTATGGAAGAGAAAGTGCTGTTCATAGCCTTTGGGGGCAATAACTACACAAGCCCTTAGATTCCAGTGGGAGGTGGTTGGGCTCCTTCATTGTTGTTTTTTAATCCTGTCTTCTACAATGATCAAGGCAATAGTTTCCACAGAACATAATTGCTTTAACACAATGACTTGTAGCTTAAGCACCGAGAGGTAACTGGGAGTTTTGCTCTGTTAAAATTTACTAATGTATCCATCAGTCTGGTGCTCTCATGTGTAAAAAACTTCAACTCCCAACCTCTCCATTCATCATCCCTATCAGGCTGGCCAAGCTGTCTGAGAATTATGGAAGTTGGTGTCCAGCACATTTGAAAGGCACCAAGCTGTGGAAGATCCTGAGATAACATCAGGATAACAAGTCACATTCCATTTCATACAGTCAGTATCATTTTGGGAATTTATTTGGGAAGTATACCTAAAATTGTTAAAGCGTCTCATGTGTATTTCTCCTGCTATATAACATTTAATATATACTTTGCCTAATATGGACATTTATTGCAAACATTTTATTTAATATAATTCCTTTTGGTGCCCTGCAGTGCACTATTATTGCACTATAACTAATGTAAACCATATGTCAAAACTGAAGAAAGATCTTAGCATGTAATCATATTCTTTTTTTACGTAAAGTTGTAGGAAGTATAAATTGGCTAAGGTCACATTAAAATGATAATCAAACAAATTTCTTCACTCTGCCTTTCCTAAATGCCTATCTTAGCAGATGGGAAAAATAATCTACTATACATACATAGTTGCCAGTTTTAATAAAAACTGGATTATTATCAGTTCACTATTACATTTATTAATAATTTTAATATATCTTCCATGATTTTTAATGTGAAATATTCTCAAGAAGGTTGCATATTTTAAATTTTTTATCTGGGAATAGATTTCACTGAATTTGATAGGATTTAATTCAGAGGAGGTATTCAGCAGGTTCTGACCAGTACTGGAGAACTAGTAGCAGAAATTTTTTGTCGTCAGAGAACTGGCAAATACCATCTCTGACTGGCCCTGCCCCATCTATTCTTTGCCTCCTGAGTCCCAGCTGAATGGCTGGGTCCTCTTTTGTTGCCCTGCACAGGAGAATGGAGCTGGAAAGAAGGTTAGTGGGCTGGGGAGGGAATGGGGATTGTGCAGTATCCTTCCCCCACCATGCCCACCAAGCCATGCCACACCCACCAAGCCATGCCCACAGAACCGGTAGTAAAAAAATTTGAATCCCACCACTAATTTAATTCAATAGAACTTCCTCTGTAGAAATATATATCAATTGTCTTTCCCTGAAACACGGATGTATTTGATTTGAATACCAGACATTTGAAAATATCAGAAATTAAAGGCCAGTTGCAAAATAAATTCACTGCATTAGATAATAACAATATGATAAGAGCCTCGGTGGTGCAGTGGTTAGAGTGCTGTACTGCAGGCCACTTCTGCTGACTATTGGCTGCCTGCAATTTGGCAGTTCAAATCCCATCAGGCTCAAGGCTGAGTCAGCCTTCCATCCTTCGAAGGTAGACCCAGATTGGTAAAACTGCTTAGAGAAGGTTGTAAAGCACTATAAAGCAATATATAAGTCTAAATGCTATTGGTAGTTATGGGAATACATGAAGAAAGTTAGGATTGAATAAAGTGAAAAATATTTCATTGAATAAACTCTCAGAATTGTTCAGAAATGTAGACAAGCAAAAATCAAAAAAGCAAGAGAAGCAGTTGGAGAAGTGAGCTAAAATTTTCAACAGTTTCAACAAAAAGAATTATTGTAACAATTGAGGAAGAGGAAGAACAAGATCAATTTCCAAATATTACAATAATTAAAAAGACTATCCATTATGATAAATTGACAGAAAAACAACAGCCATGGATGCCATTATAACAATGATTATAATGGATAAGGACCGGGATAAGGACAAAACATGATTCATGACAACTATCTGCAGCATCACTGTGAAACAACATTGACTTGATGGCACCCAACCATGAGCAGCACGATCTATGATGTCATTTGCAATTTTACAGAGCTTTAGCAAACCTGCTATGTAATAATTGAGTAGGAGCTGGCTGATCTTGAAAAGCTAAACACCATATATATATCCAGAAAGACTTAGCTATGCCCAATTGCTTCCATATTGTTTACAAGATGATCAGTTACAGAAGTCTTGACAAAAATGTTATTTACAAAATGTTTTATTCGGTTTAAAGCTCACACATTATGAGATTTCTTACTTGAAACATATCATGGTTTTTCTGTTATCAAAGAAATAAAGCCTCATTTATGAGGTTAAATTTGTTATTTTAAAAAAGCATCAAATTTGGAAAATTTGCATTTCTTTATTTTTAGTGTCTCACATTTGGGAACATCTCCAGTCTTTTGATGATGCTTTTGTGGGTGTCGTCCCAAAAGATGGTGATAATAATTTTATTGATAAGGTTTTCAACAGGACAATTAAATCTTTAGCATTTGATTTCTTAAAACTGTGCATGCTTGCCCTAGTTGGTTTCCCCTCTCATAAAATGGTCTCTCATCAATAGGGAAACAGCTCTTGATTCATATTCATCAGAATTTTCATCATGATAATGACACCCACTCCCTCATATTTTATTCATTAAATAAAGTTTGTCAATGCATTGGACTATTTTAAACGCTTACTGTAAAGCACACCATCATCACCTTTACATCTTGAGCATTTGTCAATATGATTCAGACAACCTGTGTATTTAGAATTATGTACATTTTCTCCCCCTTTCTAAGAGCCAGCAATATTTCAATCAAGCTCAGTTCAAGTATCCTTATTTAGCAACTTTGTCCTTCAGGCTATAGATTATTATTTTTTTAAAAAAAAAGAGAGAGAGAGAGATTGGGAAACAATTAAGTTATTTTATGGTGTCACACTTAAAATAAGATGTCATCAAAACTATGAAATCAATTTAGCTTTTTATTCCTGAAGAACAGAAGTATGGTTTTGTTCTTCATCCAAGGAGTTAATGTGTTGTGATGAATTATCTACCATTAACTCAGGGCCACAAAAACTGGGGATGATGAAGATCTAATGTTTAAGCATTGTATTTCCTACCACCAATTCCCAATTCTTGTTAGGAGGTTTTAATATACTGGGCAGTAAGGCCTACTTTTGTAGTGGGTGTTGTTAAGGATTTTAATGTTCCTCTAAGGAGTGATAGATAACTAAAGCAGGCCAGAGCATAAATTTCTTCCCAGTGTTTTTAAGCTGCCCATTGAAATGAGTTTTGTCAAGAATCTTTGCTTGAGGAGTTTTTGATGTTCGAAATATAGTACTGCTATGCTATTCTTAAAAAGTGCAAAGGCAAAACTTCACCAATGCATCACAATTGCCATCCATAGACTGATCACACTTTTTTGCACAAACATGCGCACAGCTTCAGTCAGGTACTTAAACAATGTTAATCTTCTATTTCTTAGAGAGGAAGGACGTGATTGAATCGAGGACTTTATTCCTATTCCTTAAATAACTTTATTCCATTTTAAGCAGGAAAATTAGAAACTAATATTTAAGATAAAGAAAAGAAATAAATTAACAAAGCCGAAGGTGTAGGAAAAAAAGAAAGAAAAAATACAAAGAAATGGTTTCCAAATTTCCTTTACAGCAGTTATGGGCATAAATTTAAATTATACTCATCGTTAGAACAGAACTTGCATTTTTCTACCATCTATTATTTCTTCTAGTCATCAAACCCATATATCATAACTTCATTTTTTTCTGTTTCATCCAAAATGGACTTAAAATGTATTTTATCTAATTAAGGCCATCTATGCGGACGAGCAAAATGTTCCATCCGTTGTTATCCGCTCTCAAAAGGGGCAAAAATTTGCATAACCGGAGCGGATAA
>BHFT01039500.1:0-19715 GCA_004320025.1 Laticauda laticaudata | reverse complement strand
TGCAAGATGCCGCTGCATAGGCAGGCTAACCGGTTGCTTCCCCTGCTACCTTTTTGCACTGGCTGGAGCTGAGCGAGCAATGTTTCCGGTGCTGCCACTGCCGCCAGCCCCGGTCAGCCATTCTTCCAGCCCATTGGCTCCTCTTCCACCTCCTCTGCTGCTGCCTCTTCCGCCATCTGATGCCCTGGCCAGCGAGGCGGACCTGACCGGCTGCAGCAAGGAGGAGCTGGTGTGCCTCTTGTGCCGGGAGGATGCCAATAAGCTGGCAGCGCTGGTGCAGCCGGCTGATCCAGGCTGTGAACCGGCAGCTTTCGGAGCACCTGTGCAAGATCTGCATGCTGAAAGCTGTCAATGGGCAGCTGCAAGCAGAGAACCGTGAGCTGTGCGACTTCTGCTTCCTGGATGAGGACCGGCTGAAAGCCAAGTGCCTGGCCTACTACTGGCAGCTCTTTGGGCATCATGTGGCACAAGTCCTGTGCGACGAGGTGGCCGGCTGCCTGCGCAAGCTGGCTGGCTTGGAAGGGCTGCTCCCCCCATTGAACCCCTTGCACCATTCTGGTGCAACAGTCAATGGGGTAAGCCAGAGAGGGAAAGAGAGAGAGAGAACTGGTAGAATCCCACCCTTGAATTGTGCCCTGCACCCACCTCCAGCGCCTCCTGCCACCTCTTAGCACCCCCCCCTTTGCCTCTTAGTGCCCCCTTAAGGCATCCCACCATCCGCCAGGGGGCAATACCACCCACTTTGGGAACCACTATTCTAGATGTTTCGCTTCTCATCCAAAAAGCTTGTTCAGTTTCTTGGATGAGAAACAAAATGTGTTCAGGGAAAAACAAAGTCCAATTGCCTTTTGAAAAAGCACCTTTGGAACAATCATGACATGGATGACTGAGAATGTCCATTAGACATAAAGACCCATGTTTGTGAACAATCAATTCATCTTTATTTTCTTTAAGGGAGATGATAAGCCTTAATTGCCTTAACTATTTCTCGTGTCTAGCAAACTTTAACCTTCATAATTCCTATTTCCAGAAACATAGTATTTTGATTCTGTACTTCCAATTGAGCAGAAAGGACAGTTGGAATATCTATTAGCTGCATTTTTTTTCTCTAAAAGTGATAGCAAATACATTCCTTCTATCATGAGATATCCCTAAATTTTGAAGACATATCTGTGACTGTTACAGCATTACCTGTTTGCCTTCCCTAATTAAATTTCTGAGTGCCACTTTAGTTATCAGCTGCATATATAGATGCAGATGAAGTTGATATTAAGATGTTCTTTTAATTTGCCTAGTTTCTGAAGTATAGTTTCTTCCATTCTTTGACATTCAGGTTATATGACAAATTGAGCAACAAAAAATTGGATTAGAAGTTATGTGCATTTATGGATTATGTCAGAGGAGATTTGTTCAAGTGAGCAATATTTAATGATGAAAGACTACGTGCATTATTTAGCTGAGTAGATTTGCCATATGAAATCTAAGTCTGCTCTGGAGAATCCTCTAACTGCAGAGTGACTTCAGGAAGCTGAGAAGAGACAATGAATTATTCTTCAGGTACAATTTGGCTAACAGAATGAGACAATTCAATATCTGGGGTTAATAGAGTTTAAAATGTTGTGATTGATTTGAAGCTAAAATAATATTGTCCATGATTCAGATTGAACTCTGTGTCAAAGATTGCTGAGCTCCTGCTACTTGTCAAAACAAAATTTTGAAAAGTTATCTTCCTGCTGCTAAAAGGTATTGTATTAAGAACAATATCGATCTTTGTGTCTCTTTTACTTGCGGTTATAAGAGATTCATAGAATCTTTTAAATATTTGCAGAGATTTGGGAAATGCTTAAGAACGAGAGAGTTACAAGTTGGAGGTTTGTTTATTTTATTCATCTTATTTGTATAGCATAGTAACTCCCGTAGTGTTGCACTAATTGTAGAACAGAAAAACAGAAACCTTAAAACCTTCTTCAGACTTAGAACGCAATGCTTTGATAGTTTGTGTATATACCTTTTAGTAAGGAATTCCAATTCCTGTTCCTATAGCATCTAATACGAAATTGGGACAAAGAAGAATAGGTCATAGTGGATGTGAATAATATAAGGCTGTCTGCATTTCAGTCTGGTTCTGATTTTCTTTTAATACATTGGACACAAATCCAGCCAACTTTTTTCCCTGTTCTGTATTTCTATCGCTTGAATATAAAGTTGAATCCACAAGGTTACTCACAGAAAGAAGGCATGTCACTCTGTCATTGTAGGGTATCTGCTATTAATTAGGTATGTTTTTCCCTTAACTTCTCTCTTTTTTTTAACCTGGTTAGATTCCAATTCACAGCAAGCTGGCACTAATTTCTTCTTTTAACTATAATGCTGGATCTGATTATCTAGCAAATAATTGAAAGTGGGGAAATCAAATTCTTGGAAATGTAGTTATAATAAAACATATGGGGTGTAAAGGTAATGATTAGATAAACTGATGGTCTACGACACTTTTTTTTTTAAAAAAAATCCTTACTTGTCTGGTTCCCTTTTGTCTATGGATTTTTATTGCACACTAGGATTAAATTATTTTTAGCAGTTGTCTGTCAATGTGAGATGACAGTTTCAAATCCAGTCCTTTTTCATCCTTTTCCCTTTTTGTTTCCTATGATTTAATAGACACTTTTCTCATTTTTCAGTCTTGGGTTGTAGATGTTCGTTGTAGTTTTATTTCTTGTCTGGAAAACTCCCCTCTCAAGTGTAATTTTCACACTTTTGAAGAGCAAACCATTCTCATTTTTTGGCTCAGACATAAAAATATATTGGTTTTACTGTTAAAATATTTTTCTATAGATTTAGGGATGTGAATATGAAATACACATTATACACTACAGTACTTAGATTTTTCCTACTCTTTAGGAGCAACGATGGATAAAAGTGAGCTTGTACAGAAGGCCAAGTTGGCTGAGCAGGCAGAACGCTATGATGATATGGCTGCTGCTATGAAGGCTGTCACTGAGCAGGGTCATGAGCTGTCCAACGAAGAAAGGAACCTACTATCTGTTGCCTACAAAAATGTGGTTGGTGCTCGTCGTTCTTCTTGGCGTGTCATTTCCAGCATTGAACAGAAGACAGAACGGAACGAGAAAAAACAGCAGATGGGAAGAGAATATCGTGAGAAGATTGAGGCTGAGTTGCAGGACATATGCAATGATGTTCTGGTAAGAGTCTAGTAGCAGTCTGTATTCCAACACTTTTTAAAGTATATTATTTCTAAAACAAATACTTGTAGTGCTGGGTCAGCAGTATAACTTTTATTCCTTACTTGATTTAGTACAGTCCAACATATAAAGAAAAGTTTGTAATTGGTTTACTGAAATAAATCATTTAAGGCTTACTATAATGTGTAACTTATGCACATATGTACATTAAAAACAGACAGCTATATGCAGTTAATGAAATCTTTGGAGATTTCCACTTGATATTTGGCAGATAACCATTCAAAATGGCTTTAAATGACCCGTTTTTCCCTCAGGTAGTTTCATTTGTTTCATCCACTTAATGCCCTCTTCATGGTCAATTATCCACTCATAATATCTTGCAATAGAGAAAAAGCAAATTGCTGGAGAAAACTGCTGTTATGATATTACTTTCTGTCCTTGTATAAGGAGTTTTGTGGGCTCTATATCCTCTCTTTCATTATTTAGTAGGTAAGACAATGTGACAAATGAAAAAGAGCATCTTATTTTAGATACAACTAGAAATTTGACTTTACCCAATTAAGAAATTTCACAAGAATCTTGGGATCAAGGGAATAGAGCTGAGGATTCTCACAGACCTCTAACTTGATCAAATGATACTTCCGTCCCATTAGAAGTCTCCTTTTCCCTGAACTTTTCAACTTGGTTGTCTGTCTTCTCTGTGGACAGCCAGTCTTTGAATCCCTCAAGTGCCTCTTAATTCATGCCATGAAAATATTTTTCATGAAAACAATAAACAAAAAATGAGTGGTATTTTAATTTTTTTTTGCAAGCATAACAGAATAACAGAGTTGGAAGGGACCTTGGAGGTCTTCTAGTAGTCCAACCCCCTGCTCAAACAGAAAAAAATATACCATTTCAAATGGTTGTCCAATCTCTTCTTAAACACCACCAGTGTTAGAACACCCACAACTTTTGGAGACAAGTTGTTCCACTGATTAATTGTTCTTACTCAAGAAATTTCTCCTAAGTTCTAGGTTGCCTCTCCTTGATCTATAGTGTCTTGTCCTATCTTCAGGTGCTTTGGAGAATAGATTAACCCCCCCCCCCCTTCTTTGCAGCATCCCCCTAGATATTGGGCACTGCTATCATGTCACTCCCTAGTCTGGCAAATTTTGAATTTGTGGGCCTCTGAGAAGACCTTGGGAGAGTCAGACCACACATTAAGAAACACGGCTCTAGTTCATTCTCTCATATCGAAGTCATATAACTAAAAGTGGATATTAGCTAAGATATTAATAGTCTAGCCTTGTAAAATTCTGACAGGGTTATGCCCACAAAAGAATGCTCTAGCTTAAAAAACAGGGAGTGTATATTCCAATTCTAAAGTTTGAGAGCCATTTCTTGTTGAAAAGCCTTACTGATAGCATTACCATCACATGCTGATTTTCAAAAGTCACGGGCGCGTCCTCAGGAGTGTCCTCCAGTCTTACTGCTGGATTACAGCATGGTATCAAAGGTTATTCCTTGTTTTAATTGAAATTAGCTCTCATCATTTGCTATAAATTGAGTCACTGTTAGAAAAAATATGACCCACAATGGATGTCCTGTTGCTGTAAAAGGTAACCAGACCAGAACCTTTGGATTCAGACTCATTGACAACCTCTGTATGTCCTTGAAACAAACAGTCCTTGGTTACAGAGTTTTCGTGCCATTAAGCCTGCTGTGTTATGCTATTTATCTATGGAATTCAGTCATGTTCCAGAAAGGGTCATGTCTAATTCTAGATGAAGTGCTATCAACTTTATTACTTTTAATATTCCTCTAGCAGATACGTGCAAGGTGGCTATGTAGTATTATACACTGTTTGTACATTGTTTGTCAAATTATTTTTAAAGAGCTAATGTGCTGCTTTTACTTGGACCTTACGAAGCAGTTAAAATATTGAATGTACACATTTTGATTTTATTGTATGTAATAAGCTTTTATCCTAGAGACTTCTTTCTTTATATTGTGATTTTATATTGTTGTGGTACATTATTATTTGCTGATTTTTGGTGTATGCACTGCACACAGAAGTTACTATAAGTATTTATACTTCTTTTGAAGTCTCCTTTGGTTAAAACAATTTTGCAAAGAATAGTTCCTCCCACTAGCTAGGTCTTAAGAGTCTTCTACTATTTAGGATTACTTTTGTGTATTCCACTGTTGGCTAATATCCTTTTTGTAGTAGGGATAGGAGATCAGATATTTTCCCAGATTGCCAGCAGTCTAATCTGCAGCTTTGCCCTTGTTTATATTTTATTTTCCCTCTAAAGAGTGAACTTTTATGAACCTTAGCTAATGGCCCTGAAAGTAAGTTGGGCTGGTTAGCAAAATGATTAGATTAATCTAATGTGGGATACCTTCTCTTCACTGTACATTTACATGAATGTCATTTTACTTAAATTCCATTTCTGATAAGTCCGTAAAAATTGCTAGTTATGCTTACTTACTATGGTAGGTTACCCTACATTTTACTAACAGGCAGTGAAACAATTTATATGGCTCTCTTTTCTCTTGTTAACTCTGAATTTGAACCACTGGTCTCAGTGTAGTGACAGTTGCTTTGAATTTCCTGTTTATTAATTCTGTTCACTATTTTTTCCTTTTGTTAGATGTATTTGCTCATTATTTTCTGGAGGGAGAGGTTTTATATGTATGGGTCCATTCATTAATAAGCAGGACTTGAGTGTCCATATTTTTTATTTAGTGTATATATTTACTTTGCATAGGTCCAACTTGTGTTGAGGACATTGTTACTCATTCTTAAACAAAACATCAAAATTATTTGCTAAATTCATCTCAGTAAATAATTATAAATTGAAGAAATAGCATTCTTAATTGTATGGTTAATTTGTTTTTCAGGAACTCTTAGATAAGTACCTCATTGTTAATGCCACACAACCAGAAAGTAAAGTCTTCTATTTGAAAATGAAAGGCGATTACTACAGATACCTTTCAGAGGTGGCATCTGGTGACAACAAGCAAAGTAAGTGACATATCTTATATGGTAGGGTATCTTTTATAATGTTTTACAGGACGTATAGATAACATTTTAAAGGTTTGTTCCAACATGTCTAATTACAAATTGACTCAGGATTGTCAAAATATAGGGAAGAAATGACTTTCATTGCATTTATGTCCTCCCAAGTTAACCAGTGGTCTCAGTGCAAGGAGAGTTGAGATTTGACCACAAGAGAAAATGTGAGTGTTCTACTTCATTCTCATTCAAGTGTTCAAATGTTAAAAAATGTGTGGGAAGTAGAAAGCATGAGTCACTTGTTGTTCTTCTCCACATCTTAACCCTGTAAAGGCACAGATGTATGGAATGGAATGTGTTTGCTGGATGTATTTATAGAAATCTAATTTTTCATATACCTTAAAATCTCGGAATGAAGTGGGTTGTGCATATGTTAGTTTAATGTGTGAGGATGTTCTTTTTACTTAGCTATTGATATTTTACTGCATAACCCTTTCATTCTGGGACTGGGACTGGATTCCAGCAGTGCTGTTCCAGATATTCCAGCTGAAGATAGGCAGAAACTTAGGTTAATTCCCCTCATCTTTCTCCATACCATTTTTTTATACCATTGTGAAAGGATCTGTTGGGCTGCTATAGTCCTTGATAGTTCAGTAATTGTCTGAAGTTATGACAGCATTGAATGAATGGGAGTTATAACTGGTTCTTGAAGCTCCAGCCATCCAACACCTCTTACGGTCCTGTGATCACAGTCTGGATACATGACAACCTGTTTGTCATGTATCCAGTTGCCAAGCACCCCACAATCACTATTTGCAATATTCCCTGCCAGCTTCCCCAAAAAGTGAAAGGAGAAGCCGGCAGGGAAGATTGCAAGTCACTGGGGTAAATCTCCCCCGCCATGTACCTTCCCCCCAGCTCATCTGCACTTGACACACATGGCATCTTGCTCATCCTCCCTGACCCACACAGTGTCTCTTGCACATCCTCGATCCTCCCCCATATCTCCACCCGCTTGGTCCTTCCCCTACCTGGCACCAGCCACCTACTTGCTTGTGGAGCCTGGGGTTGTGACTTCTTGATGACTTTGTGACCATTGACTTTGATTGTGAGAAGGCACAATCACCTGAGAACTGCAAGATTCTGTTAATGACAGCAACTGGTACTGCAGTGATTTCTATCACTAAGCAAATGGGCTGCAATTAATGAACACATTAGTGACAGAAATTCTGGTCCCAGTTGCTATTGTAAGTTTAGGATTGCCTGTCTATACAAATAGCATACAGTTTCTAGATATTTTTCTATTTTCCCATTTTAAAAACTCTTTGCAATTCTGCATGTGTAAAATCAAATATAATCTTTAGGTATTCTCATATTGATCGATACTTTTATCTTACTACAGTATTTTTTAAAATAGATTTTAAGCTTTTGATGACAAAATTGGAATTTTTTAAATTCTCAGATCATATTGTAGAAAGAATAATTTGTTTAGGTTATGTTAATTCAGACTTCCAAGTCCTCAGATTTTAAAATCGAGCAAACGTTTTAGTCACTTGTCACGAGTTATGCCTTGCTTGCTCTCTCCAAACCAAAATCTTCATTATCTCTTCCTTAGAACATTTAATGCCAATGGAATTTAACAGGTCTCCTAAACTAGTTTCTCTAATCCCACAGTCACCATTCCTTTGCTGCCTACTAGAACAAACAATTTTTCCATAAAACAGAAACTGCTGCAAGACTTTATTTGATGAAGGCTACAGCCCTGTGATATGCTTTGTAATGTGCTTTAACACATTGATACAAGCCCCATCTATTTTTAATTCCCTTACTATTTAATTCCCTTACTATTAGCTATTTGAAGAATAGCAACTTCTTCAGAGTTTCCCAACCTTTCTGGCTTTGCAGACTGCTTGGGGGTGGGGGGGGGAAATGGTTCCACATGAGCAGTGGGCAAGCGTGCACACACAGCTCCAAATGGAACACACGTGCTCACTTGCCACTTAACACGACCCAGTTCTGAACAGCTCCAGGCCCAAAGAATAGGCACAGATGTTATGATTCTCACTAATAAAGCCTACAGAAAGATTGGTGACACAAGCAGCAATTCTGCTGCAGCTCTGTGCAGTGAAAGTGCAAATAATTCTGGACTTATAATCACAATAGGGACCAGAAATTCCATTGCTAAGTAAAGCATTTGTTAAGTGAGTCATGTCTGATTTTTTTTTTTTTTTTTTCCACAATGGTTAAGCAAATAACGGTGCTTGCTAAGCAAATCAAGCTTCTGGATTTTGCTTTTGTTAGAGGCTGTCTGGGAAGGTTGCAAATGGTTATCACATCACCCAGGAATGCTGCAACCTTTGTAAATACCTGAATTTTGATACTTGAATGCAATAAATACTTGATTACTTGAATAGCCATATATGTGTGAGGACCAGTTGTAAGTCACTTTTTCAGTGTGCTGTAACTTCAAATGGTTATAAGTCACTTGTAGTGGTGAAATGAGAAGAAAGGAGCAGAGTACTTATTGTCAGCAGCAACTCACCAAAATAATTCCAGCTGAGATGAAGCTCCAATCCCAAGGAAATCCTTGCCATCCTTCTGTGGTAGTGGCCTCCAGGCCTACAATTTCAGTCTGTGTGCCTGTGGGGATTGTATTTGAATGTTATGCTACTGTTCCCTTTAATTTGTGGCCTAATTTTTTAATAAAATCTTACTTTGGCTGTGTATTTTGCATCTGTTAACAGCAGGTGACAACACCTGGCTGAACATAGCTAAGCTTAGCAGTTAAGCAAGTTGGGCCTGGCTAATACTTGGATGGGAATCTTAAAGTACTCTTTCCCAGGAACATTTATTTTTGGATGTACTAAAAATATAACAAACAAATTTGTTTGCTTTTCTGTACTAAAATAATTGTGAAAGAACATTCAGTTTAATTGCTCAAGATTTTCATTATTTGTGTCTTACTTGATTGCTCAATGAAGAGAAATTAAAAATATACTTATTTTTCTTCATAGCAACAGTAGGAAATTCTCAACAGGCATATCAGGAAGCATTTGAAATCAGCAAGAAGGAGATGCAGCCCACACATCCTATTCGGCTTGGTCTGGCACTTAATTTCTCTGTGTTCTACTATGAAATATTAAACTCACCTGAGAAAGCCTGTAGTCTGGCAAAGACAGTAAGGACTTAATTTTATTGAAAACTAGTGAATGGGAAGGATCGGAAATGCACATGAAGGGAAACATAAGTTTAGGTTAAATTAATATTTGAGAATTATTATCCTCTAATGTATTTGATGAAACATTATTAAACCAAAATCGCTAGCTGGATACTGGAAATAATATCTAGACAACAATAAAATCTTAAAATCTGCAACAATAAAATCTTAAATCGACTTTTAAATTCTACAGCTTTCCAATGTCAGTGGGAAAAAGCAAGATATGACTTTAATTTAGATCCAGTTACATAATCTACAATTTAGGTTTATATCCAACTCAATACTAATTCTAAACATGTGGATTGAAAACAGATAACTTTACTTTTTGTTTTATTTTTAGCTATTGTAATAGAGGAACAGACATATTTAACCAAAACAGGCAGTGCATATCAGAAGTGCATGCCCTGACCTATTCTAGAGCCTTTGGGAGGGGGGGAGTTTTCTGATTGCTTAAATTTACAAGGTTGAGACTGTCTGAACTGGGAATAGGCAGTTCTATTTTAGAGAGAAAGTGCTGCAGCAGAGAAGGTGTGTGTGTGGTTTTTTTTACATACCAAGGACACACAGTGTGCCTATTGTGTCAAATCTTATAGAAAGGCATACATGAGAAAGAAGTTATTTCTGATAGCCAAGCCCATTGCTATAAAGGGCTTTGTAAGACATAGCAGTAGCACTTAGACTTACATACTGCTTCACAGTGCTTTACAGCCCTTTCTAAGCAGTTTACAGAGTCAGCCTATTGCCCCCAACAATCTGGGTCCTCATTTTACCCACCTCAGAATGATGGAAGGCTGAGTCAACCTTGAGCCTGATGAGATTTGAACTGCCAAATTCCAGGCAGCTGGCAGGTAGCAGAAGTAGCCTGCAGTACTGCACTCTAAACCACTGCACCACCATGGCTCATATATTGTTATGGGTCATATAACTGTTATGGCATATTAAAGTATATCCATAACAGTTTGTACCACTTTTCATGGACTAACTGAATCTTTCAAGTGGTTTCTTCGGACAGTCCCAAGTAGAATGCATTGAAATTCATACACAAAGTGATTCACGCATGCATGGCTATGAAGGGGAGATTTCTCCAGGAAAGGGTACGTTTGGTATACCAGAGGAATCTGTGAAAGCCTTTCTCACCACAGCTGCCACTTGCTCTTCAAGCAGGAGCTGTGAGTCCAGAAGGGACTTACATATCACAAACTGGTTCTGTTGGGGAAATGCTATCCTATTCATAACAAATAATGCAGAATTCTGGTGTGAGGAAATTATATACACATAGCCACTCAGCTTGTCAGGGCTGAGTTTAAACTTGTTCCTCTTCACTCATCCCATGCAGCCTCTAGTTGCTGGGATAAGACCTAGGCAGCATTACTGATAATCCTGGCTCAAGCTATACCTGAGCCCATATCAATGGATAACCTCACCAAGCAGTTTCATGTAGATGTTAAACAGGATAGGTAAGAGTGTTCAGCTCTGAAGCACCCTGAAATCAAGGTCTTTGAGCTGGCTCTCTCCTCAGCTGTCATCATTGACTGGAATTGGCCATGGAGAAAGGAGAACCACCTCAATACTTGAACTAACTCTGAAGCTGCACCTAACTCTGTCACACCAAAGCAGCATCTTAGATCCACCATTACCAACCCCTCAATGGAGTTCAACAGCTTAGGCAGGGAGATGGTGCAGAAAAGCCATTGTACCATCAATAAATCCAGTTGCTTCCCAGAGCCCAATTTCAACCTTGTAAGTAGTAGTCCCTATTTAGCTAGCTCTACTTATACTTTAAAGTGAATTGTGTTTCTTAGTTGGAAATGGCAGAAAAAACAAGTCAAATAATACCTGAATTTGTTTTAGGCATTTGATGAAGCAATAGCTGAACTGGACACACTGAATGAAGAATCTTACAAAGATAGCACCCTGATTATGCAGCTGCTTAGAGACAATCTTACTGTAAGTATCTTTGGAAAAAGTGACTATGCCAGAATTTCTATGGAACTTCATATCTTTAACACTGTTTCTAAATATGCAGTTAGTTATTATTTATGGGTAATTGGAGTCCTGTAGAAAAAGTTATCTTTGGAAATACTACAAGGCAGCAGTCCCCAACCTTTCTGGTTCTGCAGACCAGCAGTGGCTGTAGGTGATGGGGAGTTAGAGGGGATGGTTTCACGTCTACCACTTGTGCAAATGCAGCTTTGCACACTCCCTCACCACTTGTGTGGCCCGATTCCCAATGGGGCCACGGAGGGGTGCTTGGGGACCCCTACTATAAGAGATAACAAAAAGCTTTATACAGCGAGCATATCTATATTAGAAAACTTAAATGCCTTTTCCAATCTGCTAACATATCTTTGTTTTCTATTGATAGACATTATATACTCATTTCTTTTACTGCCTATATTCTCTAGTCTTTAATTCTTTGTTAACTGTTTCTTTTCAGTACTATGCTGAAGCCAGTATAAAAACTAATATAAAATAGACTGCCCGGTAGGTACTTTCTAGAACATGTTTTATCATAAACATTCTTGTATATTCTTGCAGCTATGGACATCAGAAAACCAGGGAGATGAAGGCGAAGTTGGAGAAGGTGAAAACTAAATCTGTCATGCTTCACTATGTGTTCAATGTCACTGTATCCTACACATTATATTCCTTTGTGCGGCAAGCAAAAAGAATAGTACATCGACTTCACAACCTCAACGTAGCAAACTGTCTGTGGGGTAAAAAAAAATTGGTTGGTGTTCTGTGTATGTCAAATGGAAATCAGTTGAACAACGGCATTCTGAACCTTTCCTATTATGAACACTTGCAGTTATGATTACCGTGTTTATATTTTTTTAACTGAACACTGTGATTATGGGTTTTGCGATTGCAGTTGACTTTACAAAACTCAGATGATGAAAGAATAGATACAAATCATGTAATTCCTTCGAAGGATAATAGTCTGGTATCAAAGTTGCTGAAGTACAATTCTGCTGTAAAGTTGTATAGAAAATTATAGAGATTATATTGTGATACTGCAACACGGGAGGGGAACAATCTACTGTGTGGTATTCCAGTTCAGAAACTCACTTCTGTGAATTGAATAGGCATGTTCTTTCTGACATTTCTTAATTTTTTTCTTTTGTTTTGTTTTTAAATAATGATGCTGGACGCACTGCTTTTTAGCCAAATACTCATGTGGTTTTAATTTTTTTCCCTTAAATTTCATTTAAAGCCAAGGGGAAATGAAAGTCTTAACTAGCAAATGCTTAATGGTGGCAGAAAATTGTGGCCTTGCCTCTGGGCAGGTAGTCCACTGCTCTTGCCATTGGCAACATCATCTTGGTCAGTAATGTATTATACATTTACCTTGTAGGCTAGTGGATTAATGAAATTTGGATTTGACTTTTATGGCTTTATTAGCTGTAGAATAGTTGCATGAAATAATCTTTTTCCAGTTTTAAAAAGTTAAATATTAATTTCTTCCAAGAAAGAAACCTATATCTTTAAATATCTGAGTTCTTGGTACAAATTGTGTCTCTCCTGATGTAATTTAAATTAGAAACTCACTGTAGTTGGGTTTGATTCCTGGTAATGGTAGAAAGTAAAATATGCGGGAGGACAGGTCTCACTTAGATGCAGATGGCCTATTGCTGCTATAGTTTTTGCCACTCCTGGTCCAAAACAAATATCAGGCTTACGCATAACATTTTCCTTACTTTCTTAGTAATATAGATCATAATGTTGAATTATATACAAATTTGTCCAAGCAAAGATTGGAATTCAGTAGTAGGTTGCATGAATAATGCAGTGAAAGATTAGGCTGTTTCTTTTATTGGTCTCTTCAATATAGTTTCTCTGCTTATGACATTCCACTTGGCTTATAGAGTCCATCTGTCTGTTCAACTGTTTGCTGAAAAGAAAATTCATGCACTGACTTCAAAATTCCTCTCTACTAGCTGAACAAATTGTGCAGTTTTACTTGGCGCTTGATAAATGCAGTAGTGAATGTGGAACTGAGCCTGTCTGTATATCTGGTAGCTCTTTTTGCATTGTTTCTACTGACCAGTATTTTGCCTAAAGTTTGCTTCTGTGATGGTTGTATTAACTAGCACACATGTGGTTGTGAGAATAGTATAGCAAAAAGAAATACCTGGTTATCGATGTACTAGATTTGTGTATGTCTTTCAAACAGTTCTAATTTCACCCTACACAATCAGGAAAAATGTAAAACGATTTAAAAATAAAAAAAATTACCAGTTTGTAGTTTCTCTTTTTTTATGTTATCTGAATCACTTGATAAAATTATGGCTACATTCAAAATGACGGAATGGCTATGTTATTTTGGGACCCTAACAATACTGATTGTATTAGATTATATGCAATTGATGTAATTAATGTATCGGTGATGTCTATGAACTGATTTTTCTATTGGTCTAAAATGATTTAAACTTATTACTATTTGTGAGCAAAATGCTGAAATTTGGTTTTCTACATGGAATAAAATTGTACTTTATAACATGATAGCATATACTATACTGTCCAATTTTCCTGAAAACATCACCAGTACTTCATAAATGGTATAAAACTAAGGTACATTATAGTCTACATTTTTAAAAAGGAGTTAAAAAGAAAATTGCACAGTAAAAAGAAAAGTTAATCTTGTAAAACTTCATTTCAGAACAAATTACCCTTTAGTATAAATATTGGATCTAATAAAATGGAATATTTACTTTGAGTACTTGTTTTAATCTGGACACAACTAAAAATATTTCTTGAATGTCTTGCAATAAAGTATCTTAAGTATCTTAAATCCAGTCTTCACATTTTGTAAAATCTATGTGGCAACAGCCCAAAGACAGATCGTTGTGTGGCCATGAGGAAAAAATGTGTATCTCTGGAGTTACAGCTGACAGTACCTGACACCAAAGTGTTTACTTTCCAGCACAGATTGGTTTCTCACAGATAATGGGTAACACCTATGAACTGACACTGACATTCACAAATAGAGGAATGGGTTATGGTCTACTAATTTAATGGGGAGTGGGTCAGAAGTGACCAGGTATACTGCAGCAATCTAGATAAGAGGATAATTAAATCTACAGGAATTAGATCAGTGTTTCTGTACACACATACCACATGTGGCACTTTCATTGAGAAATCTATTTTGCATAGATTTCTTTGCATCTGTAGTTTTGCATTTCCTGTAAATGCAGAAAGAAACCTTTTGGAATGCTTTTAAATTCTTTTTAACCTTCAATTTAAATTGGTCCTCAGATTCTTTCTGAAATGAACTATGAACTCATTTGCTCAAAAGCTACATTTATTTCAAAAATAAGTTTTTTTATTTTATAACTGACTCAGAGGTACAGAGATTGTAAAACAGATTTTCAGACTGGTCTGAGACTCCCAAAGGCAATTTCAAAGTGGGCCATGGTGATATGTTCCTTTTGGTTCAAATTGTTGAGGCAAAGCAGAAGCAAATTTTGACAGCTCTTCCAGACTGCCTGAGCTGACTGCAATACAAATAATTTTGAAAACTGCAATAAAAACTGGCCCAATGTGGACCATGGTGAAATCAGTTTTCTTCATAGGGGATATTCTTGTGATGTAGTATGTTGTGGTACATACTATTACAGAGTATTGAGAAAGCCTGGTTTCTGGACTACACAGTGATTACAAATGTCTTTAGATATATGTCTCTTAAGATAATCCTTAGCAATAGATGAACTGTGCCATTTTACATTTCATTCAGATTCAGCAATCGTATTTTGAGAGGTATGCCACACATCCCAAGCATTGGGATCCCAGCAAGCCACAATAAAGTCATGATGGCATATATACTGTATGTATAATGATATGCAATGCAAATATCAAAGTCACTTCATTTATGTCATGATGCATGTATCATCCCACCCCGTTTTCCACGTTTCCGCATTAATGCCTGCGAGATTTTCTTTGTGAGTTTGTTTAGTGAGAGTGAAGTTCTAACCTCCTAGGATGTTGGAGTTTTACATTTTAGAACAGTAAGTTGGAAAATGGCTTGATCATCCTATAACAACCTGCATATCTCATATATACAGTACATGGAGAATGATTTATTTTTTTCTGAAAACACTATATCAAAGATATTACATGTAATCAACTGGAGAGGCAAGAAAGATAAAGTCTTCCTTTAGCAACCGCAGTTGGCACCTGCAGTTCTGTGTTAAAGTCACTAAATGGGAAATCACATGACTGACTGCTTTTCCCCACTTCCCCATCCATTGCATAGCGCTCTTACAGCTGGCAATGCCAGCTTATTGTTTTTTATGTGTATTCCCCATTGTGTGCCGACTAACCCTCTTGTAATCCCTTTATCTGAACAGGGAAATCAGTAAGATTTACCTATAATGTATACATAATGAAATGCCGCTCTAGTATCTTATAAATATTGCTGGTGCTTCCACAGAGATTCTGTTCAACGTAATTTTCTTGTAAAGTTTAGCATATACAGTATATGGGTATTAGTAGTTTTCAAAAATGGGTTCCGAAATACTTAGTTTCATGGGAAAATAGGTTCAAAAATGAATTGCCTTGGATCTAGAATATTTCATCACATGAATTCCTTACAAGAAGGATCTGGTATTTTTCTGTCCTCTCTTATTCCTAGAATATAGGAATATCAGTCTAGCCTAGCCCTCAAATACCAGAATTTAAAAAATTTCAGTGTTATCATAAGCAGCATTGGCTGCAGTCAAAACAATATGCTTGAGAATAGTTTTCATGATAGACTGAACTAAAGCTAACCCAAAGGAGGGAATTTAACATATCAGACAAAATGTGGCTTGTTCGGCTTACACCCTACCATTCCCTCTTGGGGTTCAAGGGAGCATGTATTAGCATTTCTTCCTCTTAACAAAGCCCCACTCTGGGAGGTCTCAGTGAGATCAAGTAGCCCAGATCACCCAGTGAATTTCTATGGTTGAAAAGGAACTTGACCTTGAATTTCTGAGGTCCAACTACAATTCCTTAACCCCAACACTACAAACATCCTTGGAGGAGTATCAAGACATTCCAGATGGCAATCACTGCCAAAACCCTGCTTTTTTTTCTTATGTGCACTGTACAATGCCATGTACATAAAAGAAAGGAGCATGGCTTTAAATGATCAGTCACAGCTGCTATTGTGTCATTTTAAAAATCCCCATCCCTGAACGCTTCTCAGAACACTTGGTGAACCCAAACAGTATACAAGTAGTCCTCCACTTACAACACTTCATTTAGAGACCAAAGTTATGACATTTTAAAAAGTGACATGACTGTTTTTCACACGACCATTGCAGCATCCCAGGACGCTTGGTTAATTAACTCACTTTTATGACTATGGCAGTGTCCTGGGGTCCCCTTTCATGATCTCCTGACAAGCAAGGTCAATGGGAAAGCTAGATTCATTCAACAACTATGTTACTAATTTAACCACTGCAGGGATTCACTTAACAACTGTAGCGAGAAAAGTCATACTACAGGGCAAAATTCACTTAAAAGTCTCAGCAACAAAAATTGTGGTCGTAAGTCAAGGACTACCTGCACTCAAGTATTAATAGCTCATTATTTAAGCAATTGGTTTAAACCAAACCACAGATAAAAGTGTGGGTCTTGGAGCTTCTTGTAAGAAGACATTAAGCTAGAGCAGGGGTCCCCAAACTTAGCAACTTTAAGACTTGTGGACTTCATCTCCCAGAATTCTCCAGCCAGCTATTCTTGCTGGAGAATTCTGGGAGTGGAAGTCCACAAATCTTAAAGTTGCCAAGTTTGGAGACCTCTGAGCTAGAGTCTTGCCAGAAGGCACTTCCCCCCATCCCCCCCATCTCTATGCTACTGAGAAGAACAAGCTTTTGGTCTGCTCCAGTAAGATTCATTGGAGAGAAGTAGCTTGGTTAGGACATTGGGAACAGGAACTGTCTGATGGTCACACCTGCTGCTCTGTGAGTGGAAGGGGCGGGGCTATGGGATTCTGAATACCTTATCCACATAAGAGCACCTGTGCAAGAGGAGGGAGCTTTTTGCTGGTTGTTTTCCATAGCTGTAAGTGAGGGCTTGATGGAGAGGGGGTGGGTTCAGGAATTTGAGGCCCCGCATATTTACTCAAGCAGCAACCCATTTTGTTGGAAGGGAAAGCTAATTTTCACAGGTAAATTGGACAGAGGTACTATGGGCAAGTGAACAGTGGTACTATTTAACTCAAAGGGGTATTGTATTGAACAGACCAAATCCACTTGAGCCCTTCTCTCCTGCAATGGATTGGTTTCTTATGACTGCCTTGTAGCCAGTAGTTGAGCTTGTATAAAATGCTTATCTGTAATTAAGTTAACCATGGTTTATTCAACTAAGCTACTTTTTGGGTACACATAACCTAAGAACCATATGCTAACTGCCTAGGTTGAGTTTAAGCAACATGTTGTTCTAAAATGTGACAGGCTGATGTTTTCCAGCGTGTGGTGCCTACACAGCTGCTTAATATCTCTCCTCAACTGCAGAAGCCAGCTGTGTGACTTTGGCTCAGTCATCCCATTATTCAGGCTAAGTGAGGTGTTGTGAAGATATGTTTTTGGGACAGGGAGGACACAGAATTTGATAGAAGAAATAAGGTAAGGAGTAAACATTGGTCCTAAGGCACACACTTGCTTTTTTTAATTTATGTTCATTGTTGAAAAATGGTTGTGGTAGCTGTTTTCATCTACTGAAAACGTGTATGTGCTTTTCTTAGGTAGTGATGCCAGCAGCAAAGTGCCTGACCTCCATGTCTTTGAAATTGAAATAATTCTAAATGTGGAAATAATTAGAAGAGCTATGCCACCTCTTTTCTCAATCTTTCTGAGCTATAATGAAACAGATGTGATTGGGAGAGGCTTTCTTCAAACTCATAGCTTCCAACGGTGCTGAGATTACAATTCCAAGCATTGTCTATCAACTTTTGGCTACATTGGGCTGAGAATTTGTAGGATTGAAAATACCAAATTGAGAAAGACTAATCTATGATATTGATGTAACTGGCATAATTGTATAGGTAATGAATTGAAACAAACCTTCATTTAAAAAAAAAGTTTGTTGAATTCCTTCTGAATTAATTATCCAGAAATGGTGACCATTTTAAAAATAGTTTTGCATCAAATCAAAACATCTTGGCAACTTTCCACAACCTGGTTTCCTCCAGATATTTTGTTACCAGTTTCAACCTAACCTGACCACTTGAAGGTTGTTAATGGAAATTATGAAAGATAATTAAGAATTATTGCTAATGTAAAATATTAGTTTATCTATTGAGACATTTGAGATTTTTTTAAATGTAAACTCATTTTTACAGAATGCATAATCCAGGGTGTTCTTACAATTTTCCTAGGAAGATTAAATACTGTTGTAGTTCTCTTTTGATGTAGTTTTCAACAATTAGGAAAATAAATGGTACAGCATTGAATCCTCTAATATTAAAGAAGCATGGCATTAGTACATTGGCCAGTCTTTCTCTTAAAACTCTTCACTAGTTTTACTATATAAAAGCACAGAAAAAAGCTGTAGTAAGAATTAAACATAAGTTTGTACTTTCTCATCTTTATTTTTTAGAGTAACAAGGAATGATATGTAAGTGTAGGTTTGTTAGCTACATAATGTTTTTTTCTGCAAATGAACACTCGATAAAATAATTATTGGCATTATATAGAGGAAGCTAAAATGGATCCTACAGAGAAGAAAATATGAGAAAGAAGTTAAACCTCTCCTTTCAGAACATTAATCTTGAGATTAGGAGTGAATATCTTGTAAAGAAAGTGAAACTTCACCAGAGTACTTGTGTCATGATTCTTGTCTACTGTCAAAGTTTATATAACATGCTTCATATGTTATTTCTCCCATATATGCATATGCACTAGTCTGGGAAGCAATTGTAAGACTCAAAAGGGTTTAGAACTCAATTTGGAAAAGACCTTTCTTCTTCCAGTATAAATTTGGCAGAAAAATAAATCTGGTCATGTTGCCAACTTCAAAAGCCGATACAAAAATTTATGCCACCAGATAAAGACTGAACTGAAGCAACAATTACTCACATTAAACTAAGAGGAAAACTTTCTATGCACCAATTTCCACCCACGCTTTCTACGTTTTTTCAACAACAAACTAAAAGACTAGGTCCATCCCCACCTGAAATACCATCATGGTAAAGATGCAACGACGACACCATTAAAAGCCAACCTCTTTAACACATTCTTTGGCTCAGTTTTGGTAACAGCAATGGATCATGCCCAGTATTCTCTAGTCGATACCACAGACAACTAACAGTGAT